>JAXIVJ010005945.1:0-10000 GCA_036785665.1 Chirona hameri
ATATATATATATATATATATATATATATATATTATATTATATATATATATATATATATATATATATATATATATATATATATATATATATATATATATATATATATATATATATATATATATATATATATATATATATATATATATATATATATATATATATATATATATATATATATATATATATATATATATATATATATATATATATATATATATATATATATATATATATATATATATATATATATATATATATATATATATATATATATATATATATATATATATATATATATATATATATATATATATATTATATATATATATATATATATATATATATATATATATATATATATATATATATATATATATATATATATATATATATATATATATATATATATATATATATATATATATATATATATATATATATATATATATATATATATATATATATATATATATATATATATATATATATATATATATATATATATATATATATATATATATAATATATATATATATATATATATATATATATATATATATATATATATATATATATATATATATATATATATATATATATATATATATATATATATATATATATATATATATATATATATATATATATATATATATATATATATATATATATATATATATATATATATATATATATATACATATATATATATATATATATATATATATATATATATATATATATATATATA
Source organism: Chirona hameri (assembly GCA_036785665.1). Taxonomy (NCBI): domain Eukaryota; kingdom Metazoa; phylum Arthropoda; class Thecostraca; order Balanomorpha; family Balanidae; genus Chirona; species Chirona hameri. The sequence continues at coordinate 752 of JAXIVJ010005945.1, forward strand.
TATATATATATATATATATATATATATATATATATATATATATAATATATATATATATATATATATATATATATATATATATATATATATATATATATATATATATATATATATATATATATATATATATTTAGAAATGAGCTGTTTATAACATGGTGATGTTGAATTTTTCATTTTCGAAAATTTCCAAATTTAGTAGGTAGTTTTCGAAATTGTACAACTTTTTGGACCCTTTTCTCAAACGTGTTTTTATTTGTTCGCTATGCTATTCTTACGTGTAAGGACGTGTCAATTAAGTGCACAAATAAAATTGAGGGATGTTTGCCTCCAAATATCTCAATTTTTTTCATTTTACACGCTATTTTGCATACAAAAATGTGTTATTCGCTAATAACTTTTGAATTAATAAAACTAGAATGGTACGGTAAACGTCATTTTGCTGTTCCCATCAAGACGAGTTTAATGCTCGAGATAAATGCTTGACCTCTTTCTGACATTTGATGATCTTGACCTTAAATTTCAAAGTTAGTATTTTTGGGAAATTTTGAATCTTTTTTGGATACACAGGCCAAATGTATTTCCTATTTTGTACTTTCTTATTGTTAAGTGTAAACAAGTGTAATTCAATCAGAAAAATACAATTGATGGTTATTTGGTTTCAAATATGCTAAATCTTGTCATTGTATATCTTGTTTTTGTGAAAGATGTTATTCCCTGATACATTTTGACTGAATAAAGATAAAAAAGTAAAATGGACACCATTTTGTTATTTTCGTCAAGACGCGTTGAATGATATGCAGTATAACCTCTTTCTAACATTTGGTGACCTTCACCTAAGGTCAATGTCAAGGTCCAAGGCTCGGTTTCCAATTGTGGCCTATGTGGCGATGCTATATATCTTAAAACTTTTCTTGTTGCGAGGAATTTGATTGTGCTTAAATAACGCCTGATCGTCAATGTCAACTTTTTAATTCATTTTAATTTGAATGTCGAATAGTAACTTCATAGCTTCCTTCTCGGTGTAAAGAAAGCCCGAAAATGTTTTAGTTTGCTTTATAATCATCAACGATTGCGCAATTATTTTAATACCAACGAGTTCCTATCTTCAAGACAAGTTCAAAGATATATAACATCGCCGTGTAGGTCAAATTTGGAAAGGTGACCTTCCTTACGCCGTGACCTTGACCTTAGGTCAAGGTCATCAAATTCCAGAAAGAAGTCATTCTGCTCAGCATTCAACGCGTCTTGATGATAACAACCAAATGACGTTTACCGTGCCCTTCTAGCTTTATTCAGTCAAAAGTTATCAGCGGATAACTTATTTGTATATAAAGTAGGATGTACAATGTCAAAATTTGAGATATGTGGAGGCAAATATCCATCAATTTTATTTTTGCACTTAATTGACACGTCCTTACACGTAAGAATAGCATAGCGAAAAATATATCCTAAGACCGCAATAGGAAACACAAAATGGGTACCCTTTAGGTCATATGGAGGCTCCTGGGGCCCGGAAGGTCCCCAAGTGAAATTAGCCCCCCCCCCCATATTGGGAGGCTGGATCCGCCAGTGGTTACCTTTTGATGTTTTGGCAATCTGGTACACACCGACTTTTGATATTGTACATATCCGCTATCATATCATCTAGATATGCTATCATATCTATATCATATAACATATCTGCTATAAACTTAGGCGAACTGTCTGCACAATATTGTACTTATTTCACTGATAGTTTCCCTTGCCTATCTGCTTTATCAAATGCATACCATTGTCACTGAACGTCACGCCACGCCATTGCCACGCCGAATGGGAGTGCATTAAGTGTCGAGTGGACTTGAAAGAGCTAACCTTCACAAGATAATCACAAGCATATTGCGCATATTGCGCAGATAAGCGCAAGCAGATCAGTGCACACCGTCTATCACTACGGCTGCTGTTGACGAAGGTGAATGTCATTAACTGTCGTGTATGATCCCTACCGAGGCCGGGACAGAGACGATCCTTTCACCCATGACTTGTTCGCCGGAGGACACCCTGATTGACCCGAAGCGAGTCGTTAGGTAGACTTTGACTCATCCGACGCTTCCAGTGCCGAGTTCCAGCTACAGTTGCGAATATTCTCAGGAAGGTGCTGACTCCCGTACTACGCTAAGTATGACTTCATCGCTGCCGCATCTTGTAGCTATTTGTAAATAGCTATCGTTTTCGTTTTTAAGGTAATGTTTTACGGATCTTTTAGTGTACACAATGCTACCTATACTAGTTAGCCGATAATTACTGATATTATTGTATACAAAATGCATATTTCGCATGCAAATGTGATGTGACACAATGTATTTTCGAAGACAAAGTTTCACACAACTTATTTGTAATGTTGTGTAATGTGTTCTCCAATTCAACACTGCGATGGCTGTGCTGCTGCGTCGCGATAGCGCACTGTTTGTAGAAAGGCTCCATCCTCCAACCAGCTTTCGCAAATAGGCAAGGTTGCGACCTTCTTTAGTCCCTTCAATTTGATTTGGTGCGATCTTCTACTTGTAGTTCCATGCATGTAAGGGCTGTAAGGCATGCGTAAATGGTGCTGATATTTCCACCGATTAGTTTTCAGCTCAAATAGACCAAATAATTACATCCGCTGATGTTTCACACCAACGCGGGAACACCATAAATACACAGAACATTTCGCAACGCGATTTAGGTACCGCTCCGAACTGAATGTGGAAAACTGAGTCCAGTAACGCTGCTAATTTATGGACGGCCCGACCGGTGTCTGGTGCCACTGGGTACTGAGCGTGCACATCTCACACGTAACATCAGACACGTAACATCATACACGTAACACCAGACACGTAACACCAGACACGTAACACCAGACACGTAACATCAGACACGTAACACCAGACACGTAACACCAGACACGTAACACCAGACACGTAACATCTCACACGTAACACCAGAAACACGTAACATCTCACACGTAACATCAGACACGTAACATCAGACACGTAACATCATACACGTAACATCATACACGTAACAGCAGACACGTAACACCAGACACGTAACACCAGACACGTAACATCTCACACGTAACACCAGAAACACGTAACATCTCACACGTAACATCAGACACGTAACATCAGACACGTAACAGCAGACACGTAACACCAAACACGTAACACCAGACACGTAACACCAGACACGTAACACCAGACACGTAACACCAGACACGTAAAACCAGACACGTAACACCAGACACGCAACACCAGACACGTAACAGACACGTAACACCAGACACGTAACATCAGACACGTAACACCAGACACGTAACATCAGACACGTAACACCAGACACGTAACACCAGCCACGTAACACCAGACACGTAACACCAGACACGTAACACCAGACACGTAACACCAGACACGTAACATCAGACACGTAACATCAGACACGTAACACCAGACACGCAACACCAGACACGTAACACCAGACACGTAACACCAGACACGTAACACCAGACACGTAACATCAGACACGTAACACCAGACACGTAACATCAGACACGTAACACCAGACACGTAACACCAGACACGTAACATCAGACACGTAACATCAGACACGTAACATCAGACACGTAACACCAGACACGCAACACCAGACACGTAACACCAGACACGTAACACCAGACACGTAACACCAGACACGTAACATCAGACACGTAACACCATGTAACAGAGTCCAAAGATCCACCGGTGCCTCCCCGGCACGGCTCTCAAAGGGGCAGCCTCGCATCACGGTCGGTAAAAACGAGTCTGGGTCCTATCGACCCTCCTCAGGCGGGTCGGGAGGGGCCGGGAGGGGCCGGGAGGGCTGTCAGCGGTCACCTCTAGTCGAGCTATGAGTCACCAGCGGCGGTCGTGCGACCTCCGGCCTGGCACTGACACTGGCCGGTAGCCTTGCGCCCCCTCCAAGGCCGTCTCACCGCCGCCCCGCCGCCGCCGCCGCCCCGCCGCCGCCCCGCCGCCACCGCCGCCGCCGCCCCGCCGCCGCCGCCGCCCTGCCCCGCTCGGCCGATCGTTGACCGGAGGCGGGCGATCCTGGCGCTTCTTTGTCTGACGGCACCCGAGAAGCGCCATCGCATCGGCCCTCATCTCGGGTCCCGCTATGGTCAGCTATGGTCAGCGGGGCGAGCCGGTCAGCGGGGCGCTGGTGCTCGCTCACAGAATACGGTCTCGGACTTCGGTACAGGATCGTTCTGTACTGGGAATGATAAATGGTTCGTTTAACGGACATGAATGAAGTTGGTTTACGTGGCTCATCCAAGTCAATTCTGGAGAAATTATATCCCAGTTCATTGTCCTACTGTCACTATTCTCTGACATGCGTCCTCCCATGCGTCAAGCAATGCGTCAATGCTGTCCGAGACACTCCCGAATGTTCCGGCTTGTCCATGGCCCTGTCGCATGAGAAGTGATCATCAGTCAGGCCTGTCGGGGAGCAGGTCATACGCTAACCACAAACGGCAAACCTACACGAAACGTCCGCGGGTCAAGTTCGTTTGCAAGGCTGAAAGTGATCTGTGCTTCGTCTGACGTCGATAGCATCGCCAGTGTTATGCTAACGATCGGCGCCCGAACCCTTCTTGCATGCCTTTTCTGCGAGCTCATGAATGCAAATGTGTCTGGCAAGGAGCTTCCTGGACTTTCTTGAAGCTGAAAGTTTATTGTTTAGTTCGAATAGTTCTGTCCTGGTGTAAATTTAAAATGATTGTTGAAGACAACTTCTGCATCAACAAATAAATGATCAGACATTGCGAAATTTGCAGGAGCAATTAAACACCCTTTGAATTGACCGCCCAAAGCACTATCTGTCAGGATATAAATGTCTGTTAAGTGATTAAGAACCTGTTTGACTTAAAGCCTCTGGCTGAATCTGTGACTAACCAAAAATGTAACGGAAAATGTCGTTATATCAGTTAATCCTACCATGGAATGTCTGGAGATTACCACACATTAATGACGTAATGCCACAGCTACATTAATGTAATTCTGAGAGATGCCACAACATGTCCAGGTGTCTGCCCCTCCCCTCCCCTCCGCTCCTCTGCCCCTCCACCTCCTCCTCCGCTCCTCTGCCCCTCCACCTCCCCGCTCCGCTCCTCTGCCCCTCCACCTCCCCGCTCGATGGATGCCATATGGTTGGAATCATCCGTTAGTCGGATATAAAGTTGTATAGTGCTTACTGACCAGATGATGTCACATCGAATATCCATCATTAATGACATGCGTTGGCCATTTTATCGGAACAGTAGTACACGCACTAGACTAGCAGGTGGCATGCTTTCCAGTCATAGGTAAATGTTACCGCAGATGGCTCCGAATTCCGAGTATGAAAGCTGGTGTTTGAATGTCTGATCAGCATGTCCTGGTGCCACCGCTCTTGGTGACTGCATTACAAGGATAGCTAAGTATCCAGAAATCGCCACCGACGAGGGTGCTACGCTTACGCAGTGTATTGAAGTCGCCGTCTTCTCGCAGACAGCGAGGCCGACAGAACGTAGGCTTGCTACAGGGGCGGCAGATTCCGGGGGGGGGGGGGCAGCCGCCCCCGCTGGCAAAATCAAGCGGGGGCAAAACTATCTTTTTGACCCCCATCTTCCGTAGTCGAAAATGACATATCCTCTACCATATATGGTAAAAATGATGAGCATTGCAAAAGTTTAAAAATAAGATAAAAATGTATTGCGGAGAGGGTAGAGGGCTAACACAACCTGGAATAAAGTAGGCTGATTTTGTGTTTATCTACACTGTCTATTGAACTTGGACTTGTTGGAACTTCTGAATAGACCTGTAAAATATGCCGGAGAGACCCAATGCAGGTAAACAAATTGACTGTCTCACTGACCTGCGGCAATAGGTATGTACCAATCGACCATAGAGTTCCACTATGAATGTCTGGGTATTGTAGTGTCATAGAAGTGCCAATCACAATGTGTCACAAGTGTTGAATACAAGTGTCATCACAAGCCACCTTGGATGAATCGCGCTGTCATCGTCTGCCGCCTGCTTGGAGATGATTCACAATGAATCGAATAGAATCGTCTCTTCTCTTTCATCCACGGCATTGGCTTCTGCAGGCTAGCCTCGCCTGAGTGACTGGCTTATTCTCGGTATCGATATAATATTGTTTATAATTCATAGTGTCATGCCAATGCCATTCCAATATAGCCTTCGCAAAACCACTGTATGGCCTCTGTCGCATGCTCCCTCGTCTTGTCTCGCTCTATTTCTCGAGTATGCATCTGTGGTCAGTCGCCAGGGTCTCGAGTCTGCATCTCATGTGGTCAGCTGCCATGGTCGTGCGTGCCTCAGTGGCGGATCCAGGGGGGGGGGGCGTAGGGGCTGAAGCCCCCTGCCTTAGAAAACGGCGCCCTCGGGCACCGCGGCGCCGTTCTTGCAAAGGATTTACCGGCGCCGAAGGCGCCGTATCGTTCTCGGGAGGCCGCCAGGGCACCCTTGTGTCTACCGACATCGTCGTAGCACTCTTGAAAGGCACCCTGGCACCCTCAGAAGACAGCTTGCCGCCCTCACAATGCATTATATCGCCCTCAGAAAGTACATCGCCGCCCTCGGAAGGCACCATGCCGCCCTCGGTAGGTATCATGCCGCCCTCGGAAAACATCGTGTCGCCCTCGGAAAACATCGTGTCGCCCTCGGAAGACATTTTGCCTCCCTCGGAGTGCATTATGCCGCCCTCGAAAGATGTCTTGTCGCCCTCTGAAGGCATCTTGCCGCCCTCAGAGCACATTATGCCGCCCTCAGAGTGCAATATACCGCCCTAGGAAGGCATCCTGCCGCCCTCAGAGCGCATTATGCCGCTCTTTCGAAGGCATCATGCCGCCCTCAGAAGACATCTTGCCACCCTCGGAAGGCATGTTGCCGCCCTCAGATCGCAGTATGCCGCCCTCGGAAGGCATCACGTCCTCCTCAGCGTCCAGAGAGCATTATGCCGCCCTCGGAAAGCATCATGCCGCCCTCGGAAAACATCTTGCCGCCCTCGGAAGACATTTTGCCGCCCTTGAAGTGCATTATGTGGACCTCGGAAGATGTCTTGTGGTCCTCTGAAGGCATCTTACCGCCCTCAGAGCACATTATGCCGCCCTCAGAGTGCAATATGCCGCCCTCGGAAGGCATCCTGCTGCCCTCAGAGCGCATTATGCTGCTTTTGGAAGGCATCATGCCGCCTTCGGAGACATATTCCCGCCCTCGGAAGGCATCTTGCCGCCCTCAGAGCGCATTATGCCGCCATCGGAAATCATCATGTCGCCCTCGGAAAACATTTTGCCGCCCTCGGAAGACATTTTACCGCCCTCAGAGTGCATTATGCCGCCTTCGGAGTTCGGAAGACGTCTTGCCACCCTCGGAAGGCATCTTGCAACCCTCGGAAGGTATCATACCGCCCCCGAATGGCACCTTGCCGGCCCGAAAGCGATGCGGTGCCCCGGTGCACTCAGAATGGTGGCACCCTGACGCCTTCAGCTTCCCTCCGACGGCGACCGGGCACCCGTGACCTTCGAAACCAATAACACGATTTTGCCCCCTCCCCACTTCCGATAGCGCCCTGGATGGCGCCTACGAAGAGGCCTGGGCCCAATGAAATAACCGTGACACTTTTTTAAATATGCCTGGCGAGGCGTTGAAGGTACTGACGCATTGTACCTTTCACACTCGGGGCGCCAAAAAAATACCTTGGACGAATGTCCAATGTCCATGATGTCCACAGCTCCACAGAAACGTTTTCATCGTCGGTCACCGATTTTTACGCGATTTGGTCCTAAGGACTAACGTCAAACCGAACATCCTGTTTTAAAAAAAATCAGGTCCCTTTTGACCTTACTGGTCTCCTTCGAGATAAAATTTGAGGTCAAACGACGGGAAACGCTGTAGCGCCCAAAGTTACCGTCCGATCGCGACAAATTAGTCTCAAACGATTTATTGTGCCCAGTTCCAAGATGACAAGAATGTTCAGCGTTGTGCCCCGTGACCTTTAATGTCAAATTCAGGGTCAAAGGACGGGATTTTTCCCCCGTCCTTTCCATTTCCAGAATGACGAGCATTCTTAGAGTTGTGCCCCGTGACTTTCAAGTTAGCGCCCAAAGTTGGGCGCTACAGCGTTCCCAGTCCTTTGACCTTGAAGGTCACGGGGAACAAATTTACTCTACTTGTCATCCTGGAAATGGGCACGGGGCATCGTTTGAGACCATTTGTGTTGCCATCGGAGGCAAACTTTGGGTGCTACAGCGTCCCCCGTCCTTTGACATTGAATTTGCCTTGAAGTAGACAAAATAGTAGTAGACAAAGAGTAAGATCAAAATGGACCTGATTCTGGGAAACAGGTGGTTCGATTTGATCTTGAGACCAAATGTCGTAAAAATTGGTGACCGACGCTGAAAACGTTTTATAATCCCCTTGTATTGGCGCGACCCAATAAGAACGAATCAATTGTCGTAACACAAGACTTTGCTCCTTGTATATCCACGTATGCAACTTAGTTTCCCCATGTTGCGACAATATATTTTGTTTGCTTCTCCGGGCTGCATGTAGTTAGCCCGGAGAATAAAAAAAATCATGTAAATCTTGTGAATCATGTGAACCTACGTATATGTAGATCCGCAGTCGGACCTTCGATCATGCCACCAGACTTTCAAAAGGGTCCCGCGCCCCGCTGGGGTATTCAGCCGAACTGGGGGGGGGGGGGGGTGGAGGGGGAGGCATATACTGCCACCTCGTTATCTTCCGAACCAATAACCGCAGCGAGACGCACAAGGGAGCAATCGAAAGCTCTAAATGAGACGCACGTAAAACATACGTGAAATGTTCACAATAAGATCAAATGTCAGGTCACGGTCAGGTCAAATGTCAAAATCGAGGTACTTGAGTTGACTTGCTATACTTTCCATTTAAAGCCGTATATTGCGACTATTATGGCACAAAGTGCTCTCAAAGGCATAATACATTTTCCGCATAAGGGAATTGAGTTTGTAAGCAAAATTCAAGCCGTCAAGGGCAGGTCAGAAAACATAACTATTGGCGAAAGGTCTACGAAAGTCATGCGACACATGTTTTATGGGTTATTTTACACGTATAATTTGATAATAGTAGCCAATTGTACACCCTAGCTCAAAAAATAATGGCCCTTAGGCGAAGTTCAGGTCAAGGTCAGGTTGCATAGGGTCAAAATTTGAAA
>JAXIVJ010005945.1:15000-62500 GCA_036785665.1 Chirona hameri
CTGGCTCGCCACACCGCGGCCGGTACTCTCTGGTCACTGTGGCTGGCTCGCCACACCGCGGCCGGTACTCTCTGGTCACTGTGGCTGGCTCGCCACACCGCGGCCGGTACTCTCTGATCACTGTGGCTGGCTCGCCACACCGCGGCCGGTACTCTCTGGTGGTCACTGTGGCTGGCTCGCCACACCGCGGCCGGTACTCTCTGATCACTGTGGCTGGCTCGCCACACCGCGGCCGGTACCCTCTGGTGACTGTGGCTGGCTCGCCGCACCGCGGCCGGTACTCTCTGGTCACTGTGGCTGGCTCGCCACACCGCGGCCGGTACTCTCTGGTGGTCACTGTGGCTGGCTCGCCACACCGCGGCCGGTACTCCCTGATCACTGTGGCTGGCTCGCCACACCGCGGCCGGTACTCTCTGGTCACTGTGGCTGGCTCGCCGCACCGCGGCCGGTACTCTCTGGTCACTGTGGCTGGCTCGCCACATCGCGGCCGGTACTCTGGTCACTGTGACTGGGTCGCCACACCGCGGCCGTACTCTTTGGTGACTGTGGCTGGCTCGCCGCACCGCGGCCGGCACTCTTTGGTGACTGTGGCTGGCTCGCCGCACCGCGGCCGGCACTCTCTGGTCACTGTGGCTGGCTCGCCACACCGCGGCCGGTACTCTCTGGTGGTCACTGTGTCTGGCTCGCCACACCGCGGCCGGTACTCTCTGGTCACTGTGGCTGGCTCGCCGCACCGCGGCCAGTACTCTTTGGTGGCTGTGGCTGGGTCGTCACACCGCGGCCGGTACTCTCTGGTCACTGTGGCTGGGTCGATGTGGGAAATACTCAGCTTGTGACACCTGACACCACAGGAACGTTCGATTACCGGATTTTACGGAACCAGAGATTAGTTGTTGATTGACAGAGGCATAAGTAATAAGTACAATGTCATTTTGCGTGTTCATTTCGTCGATGTCAACAAAATAAGTTTGCGTCTAGGCCTAACAGACTCGCACATCAGCAAGAATGAAGACCGATGCACATCTATACTTATCCTTAGACATTTACTTATAACTACGCATGGGCACTGGGTACCATCACATTTCTGGCTTTATTTATCGCAATCAAATGAACGAATATGTTCGTAAAAACAATTATTATACCCACATATTGTCAAACTACAAACGATAGTAAATACCTATTACACTCTCGTTCAAATATTCTCAACATTATGGATAATTTGAAACAAGCTCCATACACCTTTTTGATACGCATGGTCTGGGGAAAGTGGGCCGAATTAGGTCAATCGTGTTAGAGAGCTGAGACAAGGATTGTCTCTGGGGTAGTGAAGTGTGCTGAATTCGAATCCGACCGGTATTGTTGGCGGATTCGAGCTCAGCACACTTCACCGGTCGAATTTCACACGATGCTTTTAATGTTAGGTACTTACCTACAGCGTTCTTATTTGCACGTTACTCCTTACTTTGTAAGTTTGTATATTACTTTTTGCAGTCTGTGGCTACTGGCTATAACATTTTGGGATACAACGAAACGTGCACAATATAATTGAAAAATAACAGGCTGATTTACTAGTGAGAAGTGATAACTTGGGGAGCTTAGGGACAATTATCAGGTGGCATGATCAATATATTAGAAGAAAACACGAGGAATCAAGCGGAAATCTGTTTTGAAGTAGGCAGGGCAACGGCCCCGGGAGTTTCAATCGGGTGGCGAACAGCTCAAAACGCTAAATCACATTCTTCCGGGTCTGTGACCAACCCTAACCCTTGTTCTGGTATGTATGTCATTTCTTGTTTAGCTATTTTTTGGAAGCACATTAGCATTCCAGTTGGGCATGTCTGGCAGAGACCTTACGGGAGTACATCAGCGAGTTTTTTTGTAAAGATCGCAGTGATTTGAGTACCAGTTATCTTTAAGCATTATCGTTATCTTAATGTTCAGAAATACAACTAGTATGTAGTTGTTCGACGGAGCCGAAAACATGTGAGTTCAATTGACTAACGGTAAGAAGCTGCTTGAGGCTGGAGAACTGGTCCTGGGCTCCGAGCTGGGCGTGGCAGCGAGGTCAAATACAAATCGAAGAAACACAAATGCAGGAACCTATGAATGCCTGCCAGATGGGAGACAACCCACATCAGGCTGGGTTGTCGTCAAAAGGACGCTCGGGCCTACGGGCCTCGTAAGCTTTCAGTGTAAACAATGTCTGTGTGTTGTTTTTTTAGTAGCATGATTTCAAAAGTTCCGTTATTGCGTAGGAAGTTTTAATGCGTTTTGTCATCTCCGCGTGATTCTATCCCGAGCGGGTGCGGCCGTCCGGTCCTGGCTGACCGGGCGGGCGGGCCGTCCGGTCCTGGCTGACCGGGCGGGCGGGCGGTCCGGTCCTGGCTGACCGGGCGGGCGGGCCGTCCGGTCCTGGCTGACCGGGCGGGCGGGCGATCCGGTCCTGGCTGATCGGGCGGGCGGGCGGTCCGGTCTTGGCTGACCGGGCGGGCGGGCGGTCCGGTCCTGTCTGACCGGGCGGGCGGTCCGGTCCTGTCTGACCGGGCGGGCGGTCCGGTCCTGGCTGACCGGGCGGGCGGGCGGTCCGGTCCTGGCTGACCGGGCGGGCGGGCGGTCCGGTCCTGTCCTGGCTGACCGGGCGGGCGCGGCCGTCCGGTCCTGGCTGACCGGGCGGGCGGGCGGTCCGGTCCTGTCCTGGCTGACCGGGCGGGCGCGGCCGTCCGGTCCTGGCTGACCGGGAAGGCGGGCGGTCGACCTCCTTGGCTGGCGGCCAGACCAGACCAGGGACCAGACGGCCTTTCCCGAGGCGCCGGCATTCTGGAGATTCATGGACAGTGCCGTTCCCGGGCGGAGGAGCCACTGAACCCATCACGTGCTCGTCAGAATACGCTGTGAATCAGAGGATGTCGATGAGGATGACGTTAGCCGAATATGGGCGTCAGACCGCATATGGCGCGGTCATAACAATCCATACCGTGAGAGCTGAATGGAGGCAGAAAATAAGTGGAGAACAAGAATAACTGAATGATAAACCATTGCGTCTTCACACTATGGGGAGATTATATGAATTGGATTGACGTATATCTATTCCAATTATAAACAAATCTGACCTAGAGCTGTATTTTATAAAAATGCAGCATATGCTCCGGATATTACATTACAATGTTCGTTGCTCCAATACATTACAACATGATAATACAGATATACTATACCGTCATCAATTTATATTCTGTATCGGTTTAAAGTCATATATGCTGCCAGTTTTTGGGTATGTTTCAATTTAAGTTTTTGTATTTTATTTTGAAATGTAATTTGATTGAACCAATTTTGGAGCATGACGGACCCAACATTTGCATCCAGCAATGGGGTTGGGTGGGGTTACACAGCTATTAGGTTTTTGTGCATAAAAGATGCAGCGTATTTTGTCGATTTTTCGGTAAACTTCTCAACACAACGTAAATCACCTTCTGTCCTAAATTGACCAGTTAACGTTTCGTATTGATTTATTAATATTCTTTATTTTGTTTGTGACGTCACAACCTAGTGACTTGTGGCAGGACTTGCGGTGTTTAGACACCCCACTCAGGTTTTTCGAGGATAGCGGAAAAACGGCGGCGCGCAGCGCCACTGTTTTTGGTACAGCTTTGCGGGCATCAATTGCCTACATTATGTTAAAAAATAACTCGGGTCATCTCAGGTCAGGTCACCAGACCATGTCACGTGACCCCACCTCCAAAAAGCTTGTGGTCGTAACACAGTCACAGTTTCGGGATGATCGGTTTTACACTTACATAATTTCATAAGGTCATATATATCTACAATTTGTTTATCTTGGATTTTATATTTCAGCGACCTAAGGTCGGGTCAATTTCATGACCTCCCCATTATGTCAATGGGGAAATATTCGAATGCTTCCTATTCCAAGGATACGCAAGATAGCAGTATAATTCCTTCTGGATCATGCTATTATAGGCCATTCTTGATGATATATGTCCCATTTTTGTTCAGTGACCCCTACAGGGTCTGCCGAGGTCATCCGAGGTCACCAACAGTTGTTTGTCAATAACTCTCGACAGAATGACGATAGAGAAATGAAACCGACACCAAAGTGTGTGTCTCGTCAAGATACGTCTTCCCATATGCAACATAACCTACTTGGGTCACCACTTGACCTTGACCTGGGGTCAATATTTTTAGTTGACCTAACCTGATTGAGACTAATATTATTCGAAGTGCTTTGAAGAGACAAACACGATGGCGTCAAAATTATTGCCTTATCTGTATTAGGCAAAAAGCTATTTGTGGAAACTGTTTGCTAAAAATAGCCTTTTTGACATTTGATGAGGTCTGGGGCCTAAACTGTTGACCTGAGCTTAAATGTGAGGTCACCAAGTGGGATCGCATTTTTAAAGAGCTTTCAGTTTTGTTTTCCGTTTGTTCCTAGTTATCATAGTTCCAGAGATATTTGAGGGTGTTCGAAGCGAAAACCTAAAACTGGAAAATCTGACCTTCGATGACCTCTGGTGACCTCAATATTGACTTGATAAAAAAATATACGAAGTAACTTCGAATGTGCTTGTTGAGAGTGTTCGGACGCACTCTTCCGCGTCTTTCTAGACTTTTTAGTTTTCGAGTTAGAGGGGGGGTGGGAAAGTTTTGTCACCGCCGCGCAGAAAATGCCGCTGGTTTTAGCTCAGTTGTGACGTCACAACTACAAGGACATGAGCTTAAGGGTGCGTTTCCGCGGCCTGCCTATGGTAAACCTATGGAAGGCTTTCCTGGGCTCTCAGCAGTTCTGTTTTTGCTCGACGTCTGTGAAATTACAATATTACGGAGTTCAGTACCCGAGATTTCTGCATGGCAAAGTTTTCCATCAAAATATGCAACCATTTGCAACATATTACATATTGCACGGCAAAGTTTTTCAGACCATCTTTCGCAGCGTTTTACGGGGCAAACCTTAAGCACTGCGTGAAAAACAGTGCATGTTTCTTGATCAGCTTGCCACATACTTTATTTGTATACAATGATTTATCGATATCACCAGCCATTTTCCTTGCAACGTTGCATGAAGTTTGGCTATGATTACTCTGGCCACAGACAACGGAGCAAAACAAACGTTATGTAGTGTTTTAGACACATTATATCTGTTTCCGAAAATGCTAATGGTCAGCGGGAACCATTGCACGTTTTTTTAGGTATTCCGAGAAATACCTCGTGCTGCAACTGTTTTCAGTATCTGCATGTAGATGGTTCTAGTATCCGTTTGTGTGCGATTCACCCCCCGAATCTGTAACCCTGCTCGATTACGAGAACTGCCCGGCACAGGGCCGCTTGAGGTGCGGTGAGGCGTGAGCGGAGGGGGAGGGGGGCGAGAGCGGTGAGACGGGTGACAAAATAAGGCCTTACGGTCCCGCCTTCGCCAAGGGGGCACGCTAGACGTCCGAGAGTGCCTCCGGCCGGCGGCCGCGGCTGGCAGTGACTATTTCACGAGTAAACTTTCCCGCAAGTGATTATCGGATACTCCACTATCCCGTGTATTTGGCTGTTCAATTATTTCCTCCATCCTCTTAACCATCATATTATAACAAAAAAATACATCAATCGAAAGCACCTTTATTTTAGATTAAACACGCAAAAAGACTTATACATACACAGCAAATCCTAACATAGAGTTAATTAGTGACAGAGACTCCTCTCCTCTGTGGTATTACCAACCTATCACGCTGCTGGCGGCCGTCCGAGATTGGCGACAGAGACTCCTCTCCTCTGTGGTATTACCAACCTATCACGCTGCCGGCGGCCGTCCGAGATTGGCGACAGAGACTCCTCCTCTTCTCTGTGGTATTACCAACCTATCACGCTGCCGGCGGCCGTCCGAGATTGGCGACAGAGACTCCTCTCCTCTGTGGTATTACCAACCTATCACGCTGCCGGCGGCCGTCCGAGATTGGCGACAGAGACTCCTCTCCTCTGTGGTATTACCAACCTATCACGCTGCCGGCGGCCGTCCGAGATTGGCGACAGAGACTCCTCTCCTCTGTGGTATTACCAACCTATCACGCTGCCGGCGGCCGTCCGAGATTGGCGACAGAGACTCCTCTCCTCTGTGGTATTACCAACCTATCACGCTGCCGGCGGCCGTCCGAGATTGGCGACAGAGACTCCTCCTCTTCTCTGTGGTATTACCAACCTATCACGCTGCTGGCGGCCGTCCGAGATTGGCGACAGAGACTCCTCTCCTCTGTAGTATTACCAACCTATCACGCTGCTGGCGGCCGTCCGAGATTGGCGACAGAGACTCCTCTCCTCAGTAGTATTACCAACCTATCACGCTGCCGGCGGCCGTCCGAGATTGGCGACAGAGACTCCTCTCCTCTGTGGTATTACCAACCTATCACGCTGCCGGCGGCCGTCCGAGATTGGCGACAGAGACTCCTCCTCTCCTCTGTGGTATTACCAACCTATCACGCTGCCGGCGGCCGTCCGAGATTGGCGACAGAGACTCCTCTCCTCTGTGGTATTACCAACCTATCACGCTGCCGGCGGCCGTCCGAGATTGGCGACAGAGACTCCTCTCCTCTGTGGTATTACCAACCTATCACGCTGCCGGCGGCCGTCCGAGATTGGCGACAGAGACTCCTCTCCTCTGTGGTATTACCAACCTATCACGCTGCCGGCGGCCGTCCGAGATTGGCGACAGAGACTCTTCTCCTCTGTGGTATTACCAACCTATCACGCTGCCGGCGGCCGTCCGAGATTGGCGACAGAGACTCCTCTCCTCTGTGGTATTACCAACCTATCACGCTGCCGGCGGCCGTCCGAGATTGGCGACAGAGACTCCTCTCCTCCGTGGCATTACCAACCTATCACGCTGCCGGCGGCGGCCGTAGATGATACAGTCACCTGGCTCAACTTTGGGCGCTTTGAAACGAACGAGTTCCTTTCTCTGTATGGCATACTCCTGCACTTTCTTGGATCTACAATTTCCGTTAGAGCACACTCATGGACAAACTCCCAAGCGCAATTCAGCTTATTTTCGAAGAAGTGCCGGTCAAACTCTATGCGGTCGCATACCGACTCTGTTGGTGACCATACAAAAAAGGCACAGAAGCGAGCGCCAGTGCAGGCCAACTGGCACCGAACCTGACTATAATATACGTGTGTCTTTTTGAGACATTTGATTGTGTCTAGGGAAGTTCCTTTTTCTATGACGTCGCCCAGGCTGGTATTCTCAGCGTTTTTCGGACATTTCACCTCCAAAATAAGCTCGTTGTTCACCACGCCGTCGGGAATGGCAGCGTGGAAACCATGGATAGGGTGTCATGAAACCATGATAGGGTGTATCAGTCCTACTGTCATCTGTACTGAATGGTGTCCCATGTGGATCCCGGAACACAGGACACAGCTATCCGTATCTCAGCTGGGTCCCGGGATCCAGACACATGTCTGGTACGGACAATGACCATCACTCACGGTAAATGATACAAATCGTCGGCAATATTTCGGCAGGGTTTCGGCAGGCTTTATTCCATCAAACCCGCACTACATTACAATTTTAACCTTTTCTCACCCTTCCTCAACTATACTGCCTATTTACTACGCCGGTACCTGTCGCAACTAGACTTGTTATTGATTCGACACTGATTGAATCGATTGGAATCGTTCAATCAAAATTCCTTGAATACAAAACAAAATCACCACCAAATATTCTGATTCATGAATCGTGATTGAATCTAAACCCGCATCAAATAAAGGCCGATTGAATCAAAAGACTTAACGATTCTTAAAGCGAGATAATCACCTTTTGATTTGAGTTAGCAACAATTTATTTGGCTACCGTTATGGTATTAAAATGATGTGATCTAAATTTAAGAATTAAATAAAATAATTCCCTTATTCAAAGTTAGAAGTTTGGGAAAATGATTGATCGATATTTTCTCTCCTCTATTGGAAAGCGCAACATCTGGCGTTTTTGCATCAATCTGTTCAACGAATGGGCACTTATAAACAAATCGCCGACACTAAATAGGTCGCCATCCGGTGCCAAGCTAAACTGCCGATTTCAATGCACTTTTTTCAAATGATTGTTGATTGTTCATAAAAGTTTGGCCCATATCTGCAAAAGATAGAGTGCAGGAAACATACTGCATACCTTCATGATCAATAACAATGCGTAGGGAGGCTAATTTACTGAATTCGTTACCGAGTACTTGCTGAGTGGCGACAGGTCTAAGCGTGCATCGCTTATTGGTAGGAAACTGCCAATATCTTTCTGTAGGAATGTTTATATGCAAAATGTGATGAACTTGCATCATATTTTGGCCTCGTTTATCGATTTCAGGTGCTAACTCCATGTTTGTGGGCAAAGGTGATTACCTCCCTTTAACTCGCGAGTCACTGGGGGAAGCTTTTTTTAGCCCCCCCCCCCCCTTAGGAATATTAGGAATATCTCAATAACTAATGCAGATATCGACGCCAAACTTTCAGTACCTTTCCGGGCATCATTTTTACGCCTTTTGAGGACAAGATTAGACAATTTCGTCAGAAATTTGTCGAGATATAGTGAATTTAGTGACGTCACTAAACACGATTTTGACACCAAAATCGGCTAAACTTTGCCAGGCCGTACAAATGCCGCATTTGAAGCAAAATGCAATCGAAAAACGCCAAAAGGTAGAAAATTGGAAGGGCTACAAACTGGTTATCTCTAAATTTCGAAAATTTTGGTTTTTGATCCCAAACATTTTTTTTTACTTTTTAGAAAAAATGCTCACAAAATCAGATGTTTCAAAGATATTGAAAACACGGAATATGTGTCAGATAACGACATATGGGCAACTACCAGGGGCGTCGCCACGGGTTTTGGACTGGGGGGACGAATTGGTAGACTGGTAATACCTACGGTAATACCTAGATTGATAATACCTACACCTTAACAAATTGAAGCTGGTCAGTCCTGCAGCTGCTACCAAGCATGCAAGAAGGAATAAAATAACATGTTATTTTGACCTTATCACAAACTAGAAAACGTACGACATGATCTATGTGGGATATTTTCCATTGATTGTGATCAATTGTGCCCTTGCATACCTAATCAGGGGCGCAGCCAGACCTTCAGAAAGGGGGGGGGGGCAAGCACCTGGGAGAGGCCCCCCACCCACAACAAAATACCCCTGGATATGAAAAACTCTACGGATTTCGGCCACTTTATTTTGTGAGGCCCCCTTTTTAGCATTTTTTCTTCGTCTACTTTTGATGAGCTGGATTGGACCAGGACCCTCAGTAGGCATTGTACTGAGCGTATTGTTACGTACAGGAGAGAAAACATATCTTAGCCATGACAACAGGTGAGGGTCGGCTTTTGAGTGTGGGGGCGGCTGAAAGGACAAATAAATATACCCCCATTTTGATACGTGTATTTAAGCCTTTGCAGCATTTTGAATGTGGATTTTCATGTTATAGTAGGTAGGTATGTACTTGCTAGTTAGCGCCGCTTCGCGGCGCGAAATTTTTACGGTTTTACCTGATAAAACCCAGAAATATAGGCGGTGTTCCTTGTAGAGGATAATAAGTTAAAAATGATATTCATTCAATTCAGCGTTACGACGAACCGATGACGATGGCTATGGCTTCGTTATGACGATGACTACCGATGTGACGTCGCGAAGCGGCGTGAAAATGTTAATTTTAGGTCCTGGAAAACGAAATGTTAATATTGGAACCAGACCGTGAGGTGAGATGGCTTGGGGAGATGGTCCTGGCCTGTTTTGACTATTAGCTCTTCGGTCCAGAAAATTGTGCACCGCTGGAGCAGCTTCCGGGTGCCGATCTCCTCGTCTTTGCGTTCGCGTCGCCTTTTTAGGAACTCGGAAAACTAGCTGAACATGTAGCCTGCTTGAAACTTAGAAGTTAATATTTTATGAAGGGAATGGGCCCTGGGGCCAGCAATTACCGCCAATGAGAGCCTCTGCCAGACACCTAATGCAATTATTTTTCCCATTTTCCAAATTTGTATAAGCAATTGCGAAACTTGTGTCATGCCGCGAAGCGGCGCGACATTTTCCAGTTTTTGACAGCTGGATTTTTACTGCACTGCAAAGACAATTTTTACGATAAATTGTTTTTTCCCTCAAAAAGTGTGTGTGTGTGTGTGGGAGGGAGGGGTCGACCTTCCCCCGCCTTCTAAAAGTGGGGGAAGTTTGCCCAGACCTCCCCCCGACCCTCCCGTCGGCGACGCCCCTGGCTGACAAATATTGCAGCACACACTCCTGAGAGGAAAATTGTTGAATTGTTTTGTACTACCATAACCCCCCCCCCCCCCCCACCACCACCACCACGAATTCAAAAACGCATCAGACTTATCAAATAACCATTTTGAAACCCAAGAAAACATTGCACCAGGTGGGTCAGAGTACAGCACATTACCGCTCATTATAACCGCGCCGACCACGGCTAGCAGGCGCTCCAGCTATAGCAGGCGCTGCAGGCGACGGCTAGCAACCCCTGGGCAGGCTCGAGAGCCCCGTTCACAGACTCAATAGTCCTCTGGGTAAGCTTGAGAGGGCCCTGAACAGACTCAATGGCCCCTTGGCAAGCCGAGAGGCCCCTAAGCAGACTCTAATAGCCCCTGTGCAGGTTCGAGAGGCCGCTGAACAGGATCAATGGACCATTGGGAAAGCTCGAGAGGCCCCTGCACAGACTAATGGCCCCTAGGCAGGTTCAAGAGGCCCTTGAACAGACTCAATGGGCCCCTGGGCAAGTTCGAGAGACCCCTGGGCAGGTTCGAGAGGCCCCTGAACAGACTCAATGGGCCCCTGGGCAAGCTCGGGAGGCCTCTGGGCAGGCTCTAATGGCCCCTGGGCAGGTTCGAGAGGCCCCTGAACAGACTCGATGGTCCTCTGGGAAAACTATAATGGCCCCTGGGCAGGTTCAAGGGGCCCCAAAACAGACTATAATGGGCCCCTGGTCAGGCTCGAGAGGCCCCTGAACATACTCAATGGGCCCCTGGACATGCTCGAGAGGCCACTGTGCAGGTTTGTTGGGCCGTGGGTGGACTCAATTGGCCCCTAGACAAGTGGACATGCTCTAGAGGCCCCTGGGCAGGTTTTAGGGGCCCCTGAGTGGGCTCAATGAGCCCCAGGGCATGCTCGAAAGGTCCCTGGGCATGTTTTTGCACACTTGAGTGGGCTCAATGGGCCCCTGGACATGCTGGAGAGGCCCCTAGACAGTTTTTTTGTGCCCCTCGGTGGGCTCAATGGGCCCCTGGACATGCCCAAGAGGCCCCCTGGGCCGGCTTCGAAAGCATTTCAGTGTCTCTGAAGGCCCTTGACATGCACCAGAGTAACCCTTGCCTGGTTTGAGGGCTCCTGTGACTTTTTGAAAGCCATTTAGCTAATGCAAATGGTATCTGGGCCAATCTCGGCGGGGCCCCCCTGTGACCCGTAAGAGGGGGGGGGGGGGGGGCAATTGCCCCCCTTGCCCCCCCCCCCTGGCTGAGCCCCTGTACCTAATGCCATACAATACATTTTCGATTCATTATGTACCAACCTTTTTTGAAGAAGCTTCTTATATCCATATTTATTTCAACCACGGTTAAAACACGTGGGAAAGAAAAGACTAAAGAGGCAAATGTGGTAGGGACAGGCACAGAAGTCAGAACAGACAGACACTATGTTTTATTAGGAAACAGTACACAAAGGGTGCGGTAAACAACCAACAGAGCCCATTTCGCGCCATGCCTCATGTCTTCTGCTGTCGAAACGCTGTTTAAATTGCTGCCAAATTCTCTTCAAAAGGGAAAAAAGTCGAAAGGGGGAAAAGGCCGAGCACATGCTTTTCCAAACGCCTACGATATTGACAAAATGCATTGTTTCCGAGTGAAGTGCAGATAAATGCCTGGGGAGACTGTCCAAAACTGGAGGGGATAATCCCCCCCAGCCTAACGGCTGGGGGGACGGTGTCCCCCCCCCGTCCCCCCCCCCCCCCCTGTGGCGACGCCCCTGGCAACTACCATACCAAATTTCAAAATTATATCATCTTTTTTTACTGTCATGGCATATAAAGTATGGGTAAATCATGACGTCATATTTTGAAATTGCGTTTTTTGGCTTTTATTGACCGGATACAGACAAATAAATGCCAGCACTGTTTTTTTTATAGATAAAACTGATATAGAAAATGCTTTTTCATTTCGATTTATCAATTTCAAATTTTGACCTTCAGTGACCTGAACTTGACCTGAACTTGACACTAACTTCACGTAAATGAAGTCAGGTGGTAAAATGACTACCACTATCGAATTCTACGCGCAAAAGCATCCATGAAACATGTGCTGCATGACTTTCGTAGATATGTTGTGTGTATTGACCTTTTGTGACCTGACCTTGACCTTGATCTTTTCAAACAATCTCACTTTAGCTCATGTGGGATATGTATCGTACCTTTGACAGCACTTTGGGTGATTATAGGAGCAATCGAAGGCCATGGATGGCAAGTATTGTCCATAAACTCAAATACCTCGATTTTGACGTTTGACTTGACCGTGACCTGATATGTGACCTTAATTTGATTTTGTTAAGTTTGCGTTAGGTTTACCTCATTGAGCGCTTTCGAATGCCGCCTTGCGCGTCCCGCTGCGATCATAGGTTCTGAAGATACCAGGAGGGGGGGGGGGCTAATCCCCCCCCCCCCCCCCCCCAGTGAGTCGTGTTACAGAATATACCCCAGTGACTGCCGGGTTAAAGGAAAATAATGACTTTTCCCACAAAAATGGAGCTATTACTTGAAATCGACAGCCGAGACCAAAATATATTGTAAATTCATCACATTTTGCATACAAAACTTTCCTACCATAAGATCTTTCAAGTTAATGTTGATAAGCGTTCCACACTTATAAGGTGAGTTTAAGACTTAATCCTATAACAGCGAAAGTCCATATTTATTTGTGATTTGTTTCTTCTTCTGAACGTTATCACCTGCGTTTACAGCACCCCCACAGCCATCGCGGTGGCTCACTTCTTTATAGATGCATCCGGAACACCATGGGTAGCTGTACTGTAACCTATTTCACGTGACCGATGTGGAGCGAGATGCCGTACCAGCTCGTCCCGCCCATCCCACCGAACTGCGTCGAAGCCAACCCTCTCCATTATCTCACCCCGATCTATTTGTCTATTAATACCTGCCTGCTGGATTCTCTGGATGGCCGCGCTGGCGGCGCGCCTGCAGCCGTCGCTGGCGGCTGACCCGAGCGGCCGACAACCTCGGGGCACGCGCCAGAGCGGCGCCGCCGTGCCTCGGGCGCCGCCTCACCTCCCGTGTGCCAGCCACGACGGTCTGCAGGGCGGTACCAGACGGAGCCGCGGCGCCGCCGCCGCCGCCGGCATCAGCCGCCGCCGCCACAGCCGCCACCGCCGCGCCGCGACGCGCCGCCTCGCCGTCCGGCCGGCCGGTCGGTCGGTCGGTGACTCGACGGCGGATCGTGGACGGGCGCGGAACGCATACAGAGCGATCCTGCATCGAGTCGAGTCAGGGTCGAGAATGTGGTGCAGAGACTACGGTACAGAGGGAGGCATGACACCTGGAGGTGGCCGCTAGTCGTCAAAACTGAGCAGCGACAAGTTGAAACAATGCGGAAGAATTATCTACTTAACTTACGGTGCTCGGAGGTCGGCAGAAATTGCCTTCCCGTGTTGTTGCCGTTTTACATAATTCATATTCAAATGATTACGATGTTTTGTAGCAGGTTTGGCTATTTTTCAGCTCTGCTAAGAAGCCCGGTTCTGCGCTGAGCCGCCGGGTTGGTGCATGCTGTGACGTCACTGCCACGGGAAGTGACGTCACTGGAGGGGAATGTCCGGAGCCCGTTGGGAAGGTCGTGGCGTTCCAGCCGCGGTCGCAGTGCCGGCGGCAATGCCGCAAGCTGAGGTGAAAAACAAAACCGACCATAAACTTGTTGCGTATTTGCGGAATCTTTTGGAGTCATGCTACAAAAACAGTGCACACATGAGGTATTTATCTATCGGAAGCTTTTGCGAACCATATAGGTACGAGGGGTTCGATAGATGCATTTTGTGCTGTTCTTGTGGCATGGCATGGCAAGGCAGTTTCGGTTATTGTGTAGCAGGTTAAAGTCGCTTGTTTTCACCTCTTGCCGCTACCGTGTAATACTAAGAAGCGTCCTTGGACAGAGATCTGACGTATTCAGGACGGATGATATAATTCATGGTAACCATTGTCCCCGCGAGCCAGTTGTGAGCTTTGATCGTCATCGCAAGGATATGATGTAGGCAATCGAGCTCGCAGTTAAACATACCTACCGTCTGTAACAGTTTCCTGGCGTAGGACCTAGAGAGGGGCATGCCAACCACCACCACTCAGCGCCTAAACTGTGCAACTTACGCGCCAGCATGTATGCTTCCCAGGTAGAAACCTTTCTGAAATGACTGTGTGTGGTTTCCAGTAAGCTTCGCTCGTATCCAGCGAAGATAGTGTTTTGGCCCCTATTGATGTAAAATTAAGCCATTTTCAAGTCACTGTTGTGCCAAGGACACAGATTCTACGGATTATCATTTTTGTGGATATAAGTCAAAGTTTGAGGAAGGCACTGGGCTCTGGAGGCCATGCAGCACGTCGCAATCGCCTGTTTATGAGATGCTTGTGGACAGCATTGCTGTTCTGGGGGTAGAACGCCCACAGGCAGTGCGGGACCTGTTCCAAGGCAGTTACAATAATGCATTATAATATTTGTGTATGGTACACTTTTGGATTGCTATGGGTTTGGTGATCACTATCAAACCAATGCGCTGAAATATATATAGGTCCCAAATAGCATCAATTTGCCGTCTTCAAAGAAAAAAAAGGTATACACAGCCTACCTTTGAATAATTCCGAGGAACGTTTTAATTATCCAGAGACATTGCAAATCATAAAATGAACAATAATAGCATTGATTCTGAAAATATTTTGTAGTTTCTATCAAGCTTAATTGAAATACAATATGACTAAATCGAGGGCGTCTTACCCCGCTATCGGGGTAATATCGGGGTAATTTGCAGACCTTTGACAAACGGGAAAATATCTAACTGCGCATGGTGGTGGGCATTTTGATGCTAGTGATAAGTAGGCAAAAGAACATGGGGCATAACGAAGCTGAACACTAATCATAAAGTTGCAAAGTAAACGAGCTATGACGAATCTCCCTTAAAGTGTGCGTCTTAATGTGTCACTCTCTTGGGGTGTCACTCTACCCTATGTGTATAGAGTGTATCACATTCTCGTTGAAAACCAGCGTTTTATATTTTCAGGTACTGGCTGTTTTGTTGTAAGACGTAATTTTGCTTGGATACTTTTGTGTCCAATTAAAACTTGCACTATAAATATATCAGCACCATCATAAACACGAATTACATTCATTAAAGGGATACTCTTAATGTTGACCATACGGAAAAGCAGCTGAAATAAGATACGAATTTATCATCACTAATATTTATATTTACACGCCACCAGTGTCCCCTAAGGCGAGAGTTGCATATTTGTTTTATTTATGTTAAAGCATAAAGAAAGCATTCGTGGCATGCATAGCAGCAATGATCATCATAAAAATGTTGACTCCATCCATAACACAACCAGAGTACTGCAGCCGGAATGAAACGTGTCCGAATGAGATCACTGAACGACAGATGGAAGGGAACTTTATTGGAATTAATGTTCTGACTTCATATAAATAACTTGAACATTTGAAAGCCGAATATTCGTAAATCTTTGTAGAATTGTATATGTTGAAAATCTGTAGTGATGATGCGACTCTGTCGGAGCCTCCGTGATGACGTAGATTTGAGTAAAATGGAATAAGATCAAAACGAAATGACAAAACTCACATAAATTGGAACTTCAAATGAGTTTTGTGAGTTATTGAGGACAAATTTCGGGAAACGGGTTTTCACCTCCCCCTGGTCCATTGGTCAGAAATATGGTGCCTTGTTATTTTTCCTTATAAAGAACGAATCCTTTAAAAAGCAGGGTGTAATTATTAGAGTGCTTGTCACCCACATGAGGGCGCAGGTTCAAGTATAGCGGTAGACAGCAGAGCCACGGCTCCGGTGTGCGAAATGCCACGTTGAAGTCTTCTGTACACCAGTTTGTACGCCATAAGCCTGCAGTACTTTGAAGCATAATGTGAGAGCTGTACCTGTGAAACGGCTATACCTTGATTGAAACGTGGTACCTTATGTTTAATGTATATCGATTGACATGTACTTCCTTATCTGTCTTGGGTAGACATATTTCTGGAAACATCTCCCATTGCTAAACAGTACGATTTTACGCCCCGACTCTTACGTATCGCAACCCTGAACGTTGACGTCAATTATGACTGATTGTAGAAGTGCCTCTGTTCACGGGAGCTTGAGTAGGGCTCACGTCACCTCCATCACTTGCTGTGATACCTAGCTGACCAGGTGACGTCAGCAAGACGCCTCGCTACGCACTTGGCGATGACGCGCCGAATCCTGCACTCTACCCCTCTTCCCGAACTCGCCTGCAATGTGCATACCGACGGAGGTCATCCCAAGGAACGTTCCACATGACCGACCCGATTGCCGTCATTATGATGTGCAGACTACTGATGTTAGCTCTATTGCGCTATCACTAATGAGACAGCAGGATTGAATAAGACGCCAGCTCGTCGCGATGATACGGCGGCGGTGGCGGCGGCGGAGGCGGCGGCGGCGGCGGCGGGGGCGGCGGCGGCGGGGGCGGGGGGGGGGGCTGAATAGGAGGTATTGAACATCCCAGTCCGGGACTCCGAAGGCCACAACTTCCGTCGCCGCTCCGACCGCGTGGCTTGTTTCCGTCCGCGGCATGCCGCCTCATCCAGCGAGGAGACACACACAGGGAGACGGTTGGTATGCTAATTATTGGTCCAGTCTGTAAACGGTGCCGCCAGTAGAGTTCAAGGCTTCCGTCAAGGTAACGCCGAGGCGATACACGCACTTGGACGCAGCAGTTCGAACCATGAAGCGACGCGACGCACAGCATGCGTTGCAGGAATATCAAGTCTGAAGCGTCTCGTCGCTATATTCCGTCGTTGGTGCATCACTTCAATGCTAGCCGCGGGGAGTCGGATCGGTTGGGTCGATTAGCACCTGGTTAGGAATGTGTGGTGTCAGCGGTGGGGGTCGACCCGTCACAGAGAACACAGCTAATGGCCCTCGGTGCCAGCGCAGCACCGACCTGAGACGCGACACCGGCCGCGGCACGGTGGACAGTGCGCGGTCAGTGCCGTGACCTCCTTACGGCGCAAAGGCGGAGCCAGGGGAGCAATGGGGTCATGCCCCCCCAAGCCTGTTCAATGGGGGGCCAAACTATGTTTTGCCTCCCCCCCAGATGTGAAGCTATACATGCTACATTTGCATTTTTAGAACGGTACTGGGCATCCTAAAATTGCAGCAGTCAAAATCCAGCTAGCCTCAGTAAAAAACTGGAAAATTTTGCGCCGCTTCGCGGCATGACACAAGTTTTGCAATTGCTTATACAAATTTCGAAAGTGGGACAAATGAATTCCATTAAGTGTCTTGCAGAGGCTCTCCTTGGCGGTAATTGCTGACCCCAGGGCCAACTCCCTTCATAAAATATTAACTTTAAAGCGGGCTACATGTTTAGCTAGTCTGCCGAGTTCCGAAAAAGGCGACGCGAACGCAAAGACATCGGCACCCGGAAGCTGCTCCAGCGGTGCCTAACTTGCTGGACCGAAGAGCTAATAGTGGGGACCAGGCAGGACTATCTCCCCAAGCCATCTTCCTCAGGCTCCTCCAGATCCACAGGGACCATTTATGCGCGGAAAAGTCGGTCTTCCTCTTGCTGCTTTCAAACCATTTGTACCAGTTGTTACCAGTTGTTTGTTACAGTTCGGTACATAGGTATACATGCAGTTAATATTATCATATGTACTATTGAGCGCAGACTGCCACCGGTCATCGTGATTTACTATCCGAGGCTAATGTATATGAAAAACTACCTGCATTTCAACATTTTGCATCATACCGAGATGTGCAACCAGGAAAAGGGGTTACCTGAGGTTTGGCTCCACTCACGGTCTGGTTCCAATATTCAAATTCGTTTTCCCCTGCCTAAAATTAACATTTTCACGCCGCTTCGCGGCGTCACATCAGTGGCCATCGTCATAACGATGCCATCGTCATCGTCTTCGTTTCGTCGTAACGCTGAATTGAATCAATAGCATTTTTAGCTTTTTATCCTCTACAAGGCCCACCGCCTATGTTTCTGGGTTTTATCAGACAAACCTGTAAAAAAATCGCGCCGCTTGACGGCGCTAAATAACAAGTACATACTATAACATGAAAATCCACATTACAAATTTTGCAAAGGCTTAAATACACGCATAAAAAATGGGGTACATTTTTTTCGTCATTTCAGCCGACCCCCCCCCCCATTCAAAAATTATCGACGACGCCCCTGGGTACAGCTGACAATTGACATAGTTTTGCTCAGTGTAAGGCAATGTCAGAACAATACAAACTGCAAGCTGACATCTTTGCTTTTTCGATATCCCAAAAGGTCGAAAGGCTAAACAAACACATAAAAATATAAAAAACAAAGAGATCATTAGAAATCGTGTGGTTGCAAAATAAAGTGGCCCAAATCCGGGAAGAAATTCGAAATTTGGGGTAGGTAAGGTCCGATAAAAACGCCCCTCCCCACCCAACGGCCGGCTGGATCCGCCCTTGTTACAGCGTCCCTGTTCTGAATGGACTGCTATGTCTAGCTGACCGACAGTGCCCTCGTTTCGAAGTGTGTAGGCGTGGTGGTTGAATGGAGGGATGGGGAAGCTTGCCTGCCTGGCAGGCTGAAGGTTGAGAAGGACGTTCGGGAGTCACGAGGGACACACGTGGTGGGCAGAGTAATCCGCTAGAGAGATGGCAGAGAGTTAACAGATCTGGATGCTGAATTCAGTGGGCAAATGTTTAGATATGCCTTTAACATTTAAGTTTTACACCACCCTACATTAAAAACAAATGATCATGAAGGAATTTTGATGAGCTCACAGAAACGTATCTTATTTCCAAACTTGTAGTTGCAACTCAGACTCAGACTTTTGGCATGAATGGACTCTTAAGTCAGACTTCTTCGCATGAGTCATGGGTTGAGTCGATTCCATTTCGAAATAAGTTCGCTGAAGTCAAGAGTTGAGATAATGTCCTTCCCAAGGAAATTAGTTGAATCAGGAGTCAAATGTTTGTGAAGCGATTCATGAAAGTAATTGACCCAGCTAACTGAAAATAAAGCAGCGTTGTGTGAACAATGTGACAATCATGAGATTGTTTGTTATTCCATAATATGCACTTATTCTCAACAATATTTTGAAGAATTAGAACATTATTATGCTCATTATAGAGTGAAAATAACATCAAAACATATCACAGTATATTTTCTGACATGGGCCTCCACCAGCGGTATACTGATCAGAGGTCTGCAGATTGCTGGTCCATGGTTGAAAATACACCTAATTTCAGTGGCGGATCTATGGTTGGGAAAAATGGGCAATTGCCCCCCCAAACGAAAAATCGGTAGGCAAACGTATGCCCCCCCCCCCCCCCAAAAAAAAAATACCGACTTGAAAAATCCCGAAACATCTCGAATCTGAGTAAATGGTTATTTGTACCCAAAAAAACAACTGACAATATATACTGAAATGTTTCGTGTCTAGCAGCTCTATTGTTGCAGTGAATTATTTTATTTGTATCCATGTTATCCTGGGCCGTAGATTCACATGATGAAATTGTCAGCTCCGTCCGTCAAACGGTTTTCGAATTACAGCCTTGGGCAACTTTGTTGTCATGCAAAACTCTCATTTTCAGAGGGAAATATCTCCCATCTAAATCATGCGAGTCATATAAACCTATATATCATCAGAACCGTCAGGATCAGATTACGTGATTGTATAATGTGACCATTTAAAATTAGGATTTTTGTCTTGCCAGAATCGACTTCAATGGCCTTCGATGGTAAGAAAATTGAACATATGTTTTTCCAAATATTGTATTTATATTTTTGTGGAAATTCATGGTTACCAGCACGTCTTTGGAAATAACTTTGCACACAATTGTGCTAGAGAGCTTAACTCAACGGCATTATATGTGTCTCGTTTAGCTGCATTCAATGATGTATAGCATGACCCCAGCAGGTCACTCCGTGACCTGAGGTTGATTTCCCAAATGACAGCTGGCTTGATTACCGAGCGGGCGCGAAGCGCCCGTGAGGTTTCTCGTCAACTTACCAGACAAATTTACATTTGACCCGGCCCGAACCTGCCCGACACGGCCCGAAACGGCCGTACAGACGCTTTTCGGAAGCTAATAACTTTGCAACCACTGTTCCGATTGAGATCGGGTTTTCACCATTGGATAGGACCATCAAATCAATTTTGATTTTGGTATAGTGCGTTCTGATAGGGGTGGTACCACAGCGCGTGGTACATACAAACGTCGAAATAAACAAAAATAATTCTTGATAAAAAAATGGTTTGATTAATCTAAGCATTAATACGATTACGATGTCATTATAATTACGATGAAGCATGCAGCGCTCAGGACGTACTCCCTTTTGGCGGATTCGAGAAAGGAGATCATGAAAAATGTAATACAACTTAATTTTCATGTAGCTTGTCCCAGGGAAGCAACAGATACCGCTCGGTTACCGCCGATTAAGGCGTTTTACTGGTTATACAATATATAATTTGCTGTAATTTTCGCTTTATTTGGCAAAGTTGAACAGTTTGTGCTCTGGAAAACACTTTTAATTATTTTTATAACATTCTCGATCTGGAAATAGAGTTGATAAAATTTCATGTCTTGCGGACCCACAGACTCCTATCGGCGAAATACTGAATTATGTCATCACGTGATTTTGATCACTGAGCGGAATAGGTTGTCACGTGATTCAAAGGACCTGTACCATCCTATTCCACATAAGACAAATCACGAATTTTAACTGAGAACATAACGAAATCACGTGACCTGACCTGAGTCACATGCCAAAATTTCGACTTTTCCATTCGATTTCTAAAAAAAAAATATTACATTAAATTAGTTGTTTGGTTAATGGTTATTCTGATGATACATAGGTTTATACACAGATAACAGGAGACCTGGATCGGACACGAAATATTCGGCTTCATATTTTAAGTACAACAGTGAACGATGGTGCTGGACTCGCATTTTTACGAGCCGAGACATAAAAGTGTATCAGCTTAACCCGCGCAATGCAGGGGGCGTTGATTTCCGCCCCCGCCCCCTCAGGTTTTTCGCAGATAGCGAACAAACGGCGGCGCGTAGCGCCTCCGAGTTTTGGCACACCTGTTAGGTCATCAATTGCGCACACTTTGAAGAAAAAAATGAATCTCGGGTCATCTCAGGTCAGGTCACCAGACCAGGTCAAGTGACCTTACCTCCAAAAACGTTTGCAGTTGTACCAAAACCAGAGTTTCTCACCGATCAGTTTGAAACTTACAGGGTATCATGAGGACATAAGTACTTACAATTCGTTTATTTCGGAATTTTGGTATCGGTGACTTAAGGTCAGGTCAATTTCGTGACCTCCCCATAATAAGTCAATGGGGAAATATTCAAATGCTTCTATTTCAAGGATATGCATGATATTAGTCCAATTACTTCTGGATCATGTTATTATAGGATATTCTTGATGATCCAAGTGTAAGTTTTGTTCAGTGACCCCTATGGGGTCATTTGAGGTCATCCGAGGTTACCATCACTTGTTTGTCAATAAATCGCGACATAATGAAGATAGAGAAGTAAATCCGACAGCAATGTGTTTGTCTCGTCGAGACACGTATCTCTATATGCAACATGCCCTACTTGGGTCTTGACCTCAGGCCAAGGCCACGTGGCCTGAAGTCAAATTTTGAAGTTGATCTAACACGGACACGATGTATATAATTCCCAACGCCTTGACGAGGCAAACACAATGGTGTAATCAGTTTTTTTTTAATATCTGTGTTAAGTAAAAAGTTATTAGCGAAAAACGGTTTTGCAAAAAACAGCATGTTTTTCTTTTTTGACCTCTGGAGCCTCAAATATTGACCTGACATCAAATTTGTCGACACCTCGTCGATTGCAAATTTCAATGGCTGGCGATCGCTATTTTCCGTTTGTTTCGAGCTAGCATAGTTTCCGAGATATATGGGAATTTATGGAGCAAAGTCCTAAAACAGGAGAAAAAAGCTGGACAAATTTGACCTTTGATGAACTCTGGTGACCTCAATGTTTATCTGACCTAAAAAATACTGATATACTTTCGATAGAACTTGTATCAAGCTATCAAACACCGTTTTCCGCTTGTCGCTATATTGCGTAGTTTTCCAGATCTCACGGAACGTAAATCAACCCCCCCTCCCCCCCCCCCCCCTGCAGTTCGTGTTCGGCGCAACCCCCTGCAGTGTGCGAGTTAGCAACTCCGTTTCAAATTTCGGCTCTAAAATAAGAGGCCGACAATTTCGTGTAAAATCCAGGTCTCCTGTTATCTGTGGTTTATTACCGAGCGGGCGCGAAGCGCCCGTGATATTTCTCGTCAACGTACTAGACAAATTTACATTTGACCCGGCTCGAACCTGCCCGAACCGGCCCGACCCGGCCCGGCCCGGCCCGAACCGGCCCGAACTGGCCCGACACGACCGTGCAGACGCGTTTCGGAAGCTAATAACTTTGCAACCACTGCTCAGATTGAGATCAGGTTTTCACCATTGGATAGGACCATCAAATCAATTTTGATTTTGGTATGGTGCGTTCTGATAGGGTATGCCAAAGCGCGTGGTACCAAAGCGCGTGGCACACGCAGGTGTCGAAATGAACAAAAATCATTATCGATCAAAAATAGCATTCTTAATCTAAGCATTAATGTATACCCTGAAGCATGCAGCGCTCAGGACGTACTCCCTTTTGGCGGATTCGAGAAAGGAGATCATGACAAATTTAATAAAACTTAATTTTTATGTTGGCATGCATGGAGGCCTGGCAATTTTTATGGAGGACTAAAAGGACTATGTGTTACTACCACATGTGCTCCCGTACCGTTGCATATTTAAACCTGTTGTAGCTTTACCAGAGCGCACACGCTCGGTCATCGCCCAAAAAGGCGTTTTACTGGTATAATTCGAATTATGTATATGGGAGATCTCGCCCGAAGAAAATTAAAGCTTTGGGCGACATTAAAGAGATGCCTGAGGCTATAACTCGAAAACCGTTCGACGGACCGGGCTGACAATGTTACAGCGTTGCTCTACGGCCCAGATGACCCCTGACACATAGTTCAATCGAAATACGAGAAGTAGGATGTTATGGTTTAGTCGATCTGACGTGGACTGCCCCGGTTGGCCTCTGGTCAAGCGACTACAAGGTTGATGTTATGTATCATTGAAAGGAAGTCGACGAGATAAGCATAATGTTGTTGATTTGAGCTCTCTAGCACAATAACATGCAAAGTTATTACCAAAGACGTGCTGTGCTGGTGCCCATTATTTTTCCAAATACCAAAATATAAATAAAATATTTAGAGAAAACAATTATCACAATTTTTTTAAACATCGAAGGCTCCGTATATGTATCATGTATATATGTCGATATCACGTGTAGAAATTCCAATTTTTTCCGAATTTTTCAAAAATTATTACATCATAATCATCTATTGTTACTGATGATTCTGATGATATATAGCATTATATGACTCGCATGATTTAGATTTAATGATTTCATGATTCGCATTTTAAACACAGCAGTGAACGACAGTACTGGACTCGCATTTTCACGAGCCGAGACATACAAGTGTATCAGCTTAACAGCTCCGTTTCAAATTTCGGCTCTAAAATCAGAGGCCGAAAATTTCGTGTCAAATCCAGGTCTCCTGTTATATAATTGGTTTATGTAATTCGAATTATGTATATGGGAGATATCGTCCGCTGGATATTAGAGTTTTGCTTGACATTACAAAGTTGCCCGAGGCTGTAACTCGAAAACCATTTGAAGGACGACGCTGAGGAGGTAACAGCGTGAATCTACAGCCCAGATAACCCCCGACACGTAGTTTTATCGAAATATGAGATGTATGGTGTTATTTCGAGATATATTTGGTCGATCTGTTTTTGAATGCCCCAATTTCCCCTCCCCTCCAACGAAAAATTGGTAGGCAAGCGCATGTCCCCCCCCCCCCCAACCGTTTCGGGAGGTTGTGATTTTTGCTCCGGGAAGGCGTGATTTACCCCTCTTCTCCACTCAACGACTCTTTCGCGCTGACGACCCGACGCCCCCTCCCCTCTACTCAACGACTTTTCGCGCTGACGACCCGACGCCACCACCCCTCCCCCCCCCCCCTCCCACGGTCAACAACTTTTCGCTGACGAAACGGAGCGAAATCCCCCCCCCCCCCCCCCAACTGGAAACCTAGATCCGCCACTGCCTAGTTTAGACCTATTTGATTTGTTCACTCTAACATGAGCATAAGTTTTTCGCAATGATTGAAATAGCCTTAATGGAACTAAAAACTCATGCCCAACATATTAACATTTGGTAAGCTGTTTTATTGCACGCCAAGGCATGTCAAACAGAAACCAGGAGCAAACCATGTCAAGCGGATACAAAAATGGCGATTTTTGAACTCACCCAGGTTTCAATTTTGATAAAACTTTATGGACGTGTTCACCCATGCATAAAACCACCCAAATCCCGATTTTGTTCAAATATGACATCCGGTCACTGAGTTATAAATCAACAAACATTGACCTTAACAAGGTGTATGACAATTTGCAAAGCATCATAACTTGGAAAGTTTACGTCTTAGCACGTTGCAACAAAATGCAAATGATAGACAATAAAACAGGCTCCAATCCAAACAATAACCAAAGAAGGTCAGTGAACTTTGATCTTATTTGACCTTGACCCGACATTTTTACATTGAAATTCCCAAAAACCCGTGCCCTTCGATTTGCTTCATATGTTGATGTTTTATTGCCCTGGATGTTAGCAATACCCATAGCAAAATTGGAGTGGGCCGATAGTAAGTTGATGAGAAAATGGCCTTAGAGCGTGTCAATGTTTGGAGCCATCAGCACTTGCCTGACCATACTTGCTGAATAATGCTACTGAATTGAGATAGAGAGTTCACATCAAGGCCACTGTGCTTGTCTCGTCAAGACGCGTCGAATGATGTGTCACATGACCTAACAATATTAACTTAATGAGGTTATTTATATTTTACCGTATTTGACCTTTCACCTTATTTGGCATTGACCCGTTATTTGCAATTTAAACTAAAAAGTGTCTTCCGATTTTGATAATACAAGGCGCGACAAAAAAAGTACCTGTTCAAAAACTTGCCGTAACAGTCGTTCTGATTGTTACAGGACAAAACAAATGACACCAATCGAAAGAAAAATGTATAATACACAAAATTCGTATACATTTTATCGCCAATCTTTATTGAAATGGTGCGAATGAAAACGGACAGAAAACAAGCAAAAAAGGTAATTTACCAATTTCATTTAGACGGAAATTGATTTCGATGCGAAGGAGCCAGGAGGATCCTGTCATTGCAACCGAATGTTAAGTCTGGCTGCACGTGCACGTTATTTTTTGGCATTTATTAAAATTATGCATTTTTCATTGCATTAATCGTGTGTCGCGCTCGACGAGGAACATCAACAGAATGCCACAGCTGACAAAAGATGAAACAAAATTGTGGTCGAATCTCATGCCAGGGCCGGTAACTTAGTCGCTGTGATTCTGGATTTCCAGCATCAGTTTGGGCGAAAATTACAGCACAAATCTGTTAAAAGAATAATTTATCAGGAGCAGCGTACGAGATCGGTTGGAAACTAGAACCAGGACAGGTCCGGACGCCCAAGAACGGTGCGAATCCTTGAGAATATCGAGCGGGTAGCGGATATAAACCGCCAGCCGGAAGTCTGCTCGAAGGGTCAGCGCTGTGATTGGCATCAGTAATCGAGGCATACGACGAATCATGCACGACGAACTCGCTCTCAAGCCACATAGGATGCCGACCTGCCAAGAACTGCACCAACTGTTCTGGTTCAGCGTGAGCTGTTCAGTAAGTTGGCGCTGCAGAGAGATCCCCATCATGCAAACTGGCGTGACAGGGTTTGGTTCAGTGATGAGGCTCACGTCTACATCGACTGTCGCCTCAACAGATATAATGACAGAACATGATTGGTGACCAGACCACAAACTGTGCAACAACTTCCGCTTCACTCCCCGCACGTCACGTCACGTCACGATGTCACACGTCACGATGTGGGTCGCATTCAGCAGCGAGAAGGGGGGCATCGGCTCATATTTCTGTGAGGCTGCAAATGGTCGACGCCGGACAGTGGACAGTGCACCGTACATCGCCATGCTGGAGGATTTGTATTTACCCAGACTCCTGAACTTATGTTGTTCCAGCCAGATGGGGCAACAGCTCATACTGCCCGTGCAACCCTCGAGGTCCCGAAGGCGAAGTTCGGGTCAAGAATAATCTTCGGGAAGACTAGCCACCAGTGGCCTGCGCGGTCACCGGACCTTACCCCGTTAGATTGTTTTCCTGTGGGGCACGATTAAACAACAAATATATGATCCCGCACCGAGAACGCTGGAAGACTTCAAGAATAACATCCGAAGAGCAGTGGGAGAAATAACTCCCGATGTATGTAGGTCAATGATCAGGAACATGCGGCGGCGTCTTCACTTGTGCGTTGAAATGGGCGGTGGTCATTTTTAGCACCGCCTGTGAGGCTTCTGGCCTGCGCGCTAAGTTCGAAACCAAGTGTGGTGTGAAGCTGTGTGAGTTACGATGTCTTTTTTAGTCTTTATTGATCATGTTCTTGGTTCCTCCAGTAGGAATTGTCTGAGTGTGTTGTGGTTTTGCATGAAGGTGTGTCAATGTATCAATTCCCGAACACAATAAAACTGGGGCATTCCACGATATTCGACCAAAACAAATGAAAATCAGCACCATCATATTTTATTTCTCTCTGTAATTTGGTCTAGGGGGTTATCATAGGCGGGGAAGCCAGCTATGCCAACGAAACAAAATATCCGAGTAGTTTTTCAAGATATAGCCTCGGGCACTTTTCGGAGGTCACTCAGCAGGCCTACATTTGGCGGCTCGTAGTTCACAAACCATCATAGTTACGACATCAGACCTGTTATTGAAGAAACTTGCATTGAACCGAGGGACATTTTTGCAATCTCGGATTTTTTTGATTTTTTTTGGGGGACCCGTGACTGCTTGACCTAGTTTTTGATGAGTGATCAGGACAATTCCTCAATTGAAAGTCGAATTTCCGTTTGAAGAAGATTCAAGTCTGGTCAATATTCTTTTAGATAGACAAATAAAAAAATGTTTTTGGCCTCCAAATAGGATTTTTGAGCCTCTTAATATCGACAACAACAAAAATCACCATCACAGTTAATTTATCTCTGTAATTTGGTCAAGGGGATTATCATAGGCAGGAAAGCCAGCTGTGCCAACGAAAAAAATAATCCGAGCAGCGGTTTTCAAGATATAGCCTCGGGAATTTTTCAGAAGAGAGCCACCTAGAGTCGATATTGGGAGGCTCAAAAATCCTATTTGGAGGCCGAAAACTATTTTTGTATTTGTCTATCTGGAAGAGCATTGACCAGGCTTTGATCGTCTTTAAACGGAAATTGGACCTTCAATTGAGAAATTGTCCTGGTCACTCATCAAAAAATATGTAAAGCGGTGAAGTTCCCCTCCCCCAAAAATAAAAAAAATACAACGACAACCGAGATCGCAAAAAAGTTTTTTTTCGGTTCAATACGAGTGTCTTCAATACAAAGGTTGGATGTCGTAACTATGATGGTTTGTGTGAAGTACGAGCCGCGAAATGTAGCGAACCGCTGAGTGACCTCCGAAAAGTGCCCGAGGCTATATCTTGAAAACCACCGCTCGGATTATTTTTTGGTTGGCACAGCTGGCTTCCCCGCCTATTATAACTCCCTAGACCAAATTACAGAGAGAAATTAAATATGATGGTGTTTTTTTGTCGATCTATCATATTAGGAGGCTCAAAAATCCTATTTGGAGGCCGAACACCATTTTTTATTTGTCTATCTGAGAGAACATTGACCAGGCTTGAATCTTTTTCAAACGGAAATTGGACTTTCAATAGAGGAATTGTCCTGGTCACTCATCAAAAAATAGGTCAAGCGGTCACGTGTCCAAAAAAAGCAATCCGAGATGGCAAAAATTTCCTTGGTTCAATGCAAGTTTCTTCAATATACAGGTTTGATGTCGTAACTATGATGGTTTGTGAACTACGAGCCGCCAAATGTAGGCCTACTGAGTGACCTCCGAGAAGTGCCCGAGGCTATATCTTGAAAACCGCTGCTCGGATTATTGTTTGGTTTACACTTACCCGCCTATGATAACCCCCTAGACCAAATTACAGCCAAACAAAAAATATGGTGGTGTTATGCCTTGGTCGATCTATCGTGGAATGTCCCAACTGGTAAACAGCGTTTTTTTCAGGTAACTTTGACAGGACGATGTTCTGCAACAAGAAAATATACTGAAACGGAATTTCGGCAGCATAGACTGGCATGATTTTTGTAATATAATCGTGCATAAATGTTATCTCTATCATTAATATTACCAGAGTTACGGCGACTTTTCCAACAGGCACACTTCTCCGACCTCGAGACCCAGCTACAAGGAGTTCTGATTGATCACCCCACCGTCCCGCTTGTCATCTGTGGTGACCTTAACTGCGACTTGTTGAAAGACCCCAGTAATCGTGTGCGTTAACACCTTAGTGATTTATTATCCGTCTATTCCCTGGACCAGTTGGTGACTGGCCCAACCTTTACTTTTGGCTCTCTTTTGGACGTCTGTGTCGTGAAAGACCGGGGGATCGTGTATAACTGTAGTGTACAATACTGTCACTTTAGTCCTCATAAATTCATCAACGAGTTCGTCGATCTGCCGAAGCAGCGTCAGAAGCCCACTGTCATCACATCTCGTTCATTTAGTCGTGTTGATATCGACGCGCTAAACCGTGACTTGCTACTCGTAGACTGGAGCGACGTTTTTTCTTCAGAGACAGTTGGAGACCAGTGGCATGCCTTTTTGACCCATTTTTTGCCTGTCATCGACGTTCACGCCCCGATTAAGAACCGGACTATCCGGAACCCCACCGCTCCTCCCGTCTCCGCCGCCACGCGCGATCTGATGTCCCAACGTCGTGGTGCGCTACGGCGGCCGGACCGGGAGTCGGTCCAGTATAGAGAGCTGAACCGTACTGTCCGGTCCGCGGTGCGTCGCGACCGGCCTAGGGAGCTCCAGAGGGAGATCAGCGAGCGGGGACCCAACACGGTGTGGCAATGTATCAGGTCGGTGGTTGCTGGGAAGAAGGATGGGCAGAATATTCAGCCGGACTTACCTGCTGATGATCTCAATTCGTTCTTTGTTTCCGTCAGTCCTCGGGTCGCCGCCGAGATCCGGGCCCAGGGGACTCCCACCAACCTGAGTGTGCGTCTTCTCCGTGTTGGGGCGTGCAGCTTCAAACTGAGTGTCGTCTCTCTTGAGGAGCTCGGACACACGGTCTTTGGCGTACGGAACTCGGCCGCCTGCGGTGCTGACGGTGTGTGTGTGTGTCCGCATGCTAAGGGCCGGATTCCCAGCTATCGGTGACGTTATCCTGCACATTGTAAATACATCCATCACCCAATCTGACATCCCTGATCCTTAGAAACACTCCATTATCCACCCCATTTACAAATCCGGCAATCCCTCTGACCCTTCTAACTTCCGGCCCATCTCTTTAGTCCCCGTTATCATGAAATTTGTAGAACGCGTCGTTCACCGGCAGCTCTACATCTATCTCTCCCACAACCACCTTCTGGCGTCATCACAGCACGGTTTTCGCCCCCGGCACTCCACCGAGACCGCGCTTCTATCCGTCACAGACCGTATCCTTACCGCCACCGATAGAGGGGAAATCTCAATGCTGTGCCTTATTGATTTAAGCAAATGTTTTGACGTGATTGATCACGAACCTTTGATTCAAAAACTGCAAATGCACGGTATTGAGACCTCCTGGTTCGCCGCCTATCTTCAGGGACATACACAGAGTGTGTCTCTGAACGATGGGTCCATGGACGCGGGGTGCTGTCGCGGCCGCTCTCCAATACCATGGGGTCTTCCAGGGCTCGGCTTTAGATCCATTACTTTTCACAGTGTTCTCCAACGACTTGTCACTGTACGCAGGTGACGCAGCTGTCTTTCAGTATGCCGACGACACTCAGATATTGGTGAGCGGTCCGAAGGGCGACCTCTGGGGTCTCATCTCGCGCATGGAGGCTTCGCTGGCGTTACAAAATGATTGGTTCTGTGTATAGGCTCTCAAGGTGAACGCCGGCAAAACACAACTCATGGTGTTCGGCAGCCGTCAAAATTTACGCAACATGCCTGACTTTAAAGTAGAGTTTCGGGACGCAGCTTTGCAGCCGTGCGCGCAGGTGGGGAATCTGAGAGTCGTCTTTGATGGCACCCTGTCCTGGGAAGCTCATGTGTCCGAGCTCAGCCGCAGATGCGTTGGTGTGTTGATGGGTCTTTCCCACGTACGTCATTGTCTCCCCGACGGCGTCATCAGGACGATTGTAACAGCGCTGGTAGTCTCGCGGGTCCGATACTGCCTCACAGTATACGGCAACGGGACACAAAATAATTTCGACCGGCTCCCAAAAAATCCGGAACTTTGCCGCTAGAGTTATTTTCGGCCGCCGGAAGTTTGACCATGTGTCCGACCTGCGAGATTTGCTTGGCTGAATGACCCCGAGAAGAATGGCCGACTACCATACGCTCGTCACCGAGCATAAGGCCATACAGCGCAGTGAGCCAGAACTGGCAGCTCTGTTTGTAACCAACAGTGAAGCCCGGGCGAGATCCACGCGACAAGACCATCTGTACCATTTACCACGGCCGCGACTCTAAACCGGTAAGCGGCGTTTCGGTTACCGAGCCCCGGCGCTCC
Source organism: Chirona hameri (assembly GCA_036785665.1). Lineage (NCBI taxonomy): Eukaryota > Metazoa > Arthropoda > Thecostraca > Balanomorpha > Balanidae > Chirona > Chirona hameri. Next base: position 46,082 of record JAXIVJ010005945.1, read on the forward strand.
TTAACGACTTGCCAGCCGACCTGGTGCAGCTGCCACCTGCCGGCTTCGCCCGCGCTGTCAGAGCCGCGCTACTGAATAGTGACGCTACACACCGATGTTGACTGCGGAGATACTGCGTGTGACTGCGGGTGATTGCGTCGTGTATATAAGGGTGAATGACATGAGTGTTCGCTTGATTTGTACCTGCATGATTTTACCTGACTCTGAGCTGTAAATCGCCACGCAATGTGTGGATTGCTCTACGACAGTAATACAATACAATACAATACAATTGTGTTGTCGCACCCTGTACTTTGACATTTTGCTCCTCCTGGTATTAGCCATGTATGTACCATACACAAATTGGAGTGGGCTGCCAGTAAGTTTGGGAGAAAATGACCTTTGGAATTGAATGTATCATAATATAAGGTCACTAGCTGTTTTTCGGCCATAACTTCGTAGTAAATTCAGCTAGATAAATCAAAGGAGCATTATTGCGTTTGTATGGTCCAGACCCACTCAACGACATTATATCATCCCCTGTTATGTTTGCTTTGTCATCTTCAAAATTTGATCTCAGGTCACCTGATCGTGATTGCATGAATTTATTTAGCAAGGTCATGCGATTTACCATTTGACACGTCTTGACGGGACGAACCCAAGGACGTCAATATGAACTCTTTAGCTCAATTTAACAATAAATCATGTTTAGCAAAATGTTCGGGGTCTCAAATCATTTTCTTATATCAAATCGCCTTTGTCCGCAACGATAACCTCAAATCTCAGAAGCCTAAAATCACGGTATATTTCGGGACCAGTCTTTGAACGAAATATCTTAGAGCATTGATTCAAACGTCATTGTGTTTGTCTTGTCGAGGTTGGGCGCCGCATGACTTGGTAATCGGTGCGCCCGTAAACCTCAATAATCATCTTGTCGAGATGCATTCAACGATAAATAGCATGATCTCGTTATGTCGAATTCGACATTTGACCTGAAAATTTGAGCTCATGTCATGTAACCGTGAGTGCATGAAATGACCTATAAAGGCCATGCGATCAGAGTTCGTCACGGACTGGACGTGACGAACACTGCATGCGATATATCATTCCACTCTTCCCTAACAGGCAAACACAGTGGCGTTGATTTTAACTCTCTAGCTCAATTTCGTAAAATTTATGGCCACAAATTGTTGGTGACCTCAAATCACGATATATCCAAAGATTATGTGAGGGAAAATGATCTTAACAATGTCAAATATTTATTTTTTATGAAAAAAAGCCAGGAAGATAGTAAAACAAGCTTTAAGCTTCTTTTCTATCTTCCTGGATTTTGTTCTAACAATACAAATATTTCAAATGGTTAAGATTATTTTCCCCTCACATAATCTTAATTATAACAATGTCATCCATCCTCGCCAACATTAAAATATATCCAAAGGTCACATTTTCTCTTGAACTTACTGGCAGCCCACTCTAATTTGTATATGGTAAATGGCTTACACAAAGGGGATCCCAATGTCAAAGTATTATCCAAATCGGATGGCACTTTTTATTTTAACTTGCAAATTGCGGGTCAAGGTCAAATACAGTCAAAGGTTACTTTTTAAGCTCTCTAAAACAAAGCACGCTATCACCTCATAAAGCGGCGCTCGATCTCGCCTTTAGCTTCTGACCTGAATAGCCGGCACGTGCATAGTCCATATTGCCTCACATATACGATCCAAACACCTTTTTACCAAACACCATCAGATGTATCCGCGCCAAGCAGATGTCACTCACTAACAACCATCCCATTATTCTTAATTAATTTACGTCATTCAATGTTAATCACAACCAGCCAACATATAGCCGATGTCTGGCAACTCTAACACTCCTCGTGACGCGTATCGCGCGAGAGAATTGCAACACAGAACCCGAATACTGACAACTGTGACGACTGCATTGCCACTGCGTTCTGAGCGCACTAGTCGAGCACGCGCTGCGTAGACGAACACGGTGCGAGTGACGTCAGTATGTAGACGAACACGGTGCGAGTGACGTCAGTATGTAGACGAACACGGTGCGAGTGACGTCAGTATGACGAACACGGTGCGAATGACGTCAGTATGACGAACACGGTGCGAGTGACGTCAGTGTGTTGACGAACACGGTGCGAGTGACGTCAGTATGACGAACGCGGTGCGAGTGACGTCAGTATGGCGAACACGGTGCGAGTGACGTCAGTATGGCGAACACGGTGCGAGTGATGTCAGTGTGACGAACACGGTGCGAGTGACGTCAGTATGACGAACACGGTGCGAGTGACGTCAGTATGTAGACGAACACGGTGCGAGTGACGTCAGTATGTAGACGAACACGGTGCGAGTGACGTCAGTATGACGAACACGGTGCGAATGACGTCAGTATGACGAACACGGTGCGAGTGACGTCAGTGTGTTGACGAACACGGTGCGAGTGACGTCAGTATGGCGAACACGGTGCGAGTGACGTCAGTATTTTGACGAACACAGTGCGAGTGACGTCAGTATGTTGACCAATTGACCATCTTCCGACCGGTCTGCACGTGCGACCCGGTCTCAGGTCTGGTCGGTGTGGTGCCGTGCGGGCTGGTGTGGTCCGGTCCGGGACGGCGGGGTGTGGTCCGGTCTGGGACGGCGGCGGTGTGGTCCAGTGGTCCGGGACGGGACGGCGGCGGTGTGGTCCGGTGGTCCTGGACGGCGGCGGTGTGGTCCGGTCCGGGACGGCGGCGGTGTGGTCCGGTCCGGGACGGCGGCGGGGTGGTCCGGTGGTCCGGGACGGCGGCGGGGTGGTCCGGTGGTCCGGGACGGCGGGGTGTGGTTCGGTGGTCCGGGACGGCGGCGGTGTGGTCCGTGATCCGTGGTCCGGGACGGCGGCGGTGTGGTCCGTGGTCCGGGACGGCGGCGGTGTGGTCCGGTGGCCTGTGGTCCGGGACGGCGGCGGTGTGGTCCGGTCCGGGACGGCGGCGGTGTGGTCTGGTGGTCCGTGGTCCGGGATGGCGGCGGTGTGGTCCGATCCGGGACGGCGGCGGTGTGGTCCGGTGGTCCGTGGTCCGGGACGGCGGCGGTGTGGTCCGGTGGTCCGTGGTCCGGGACGGCGGCGGTGTGGTCCGGTGGTCCGTGGTCCGGGAAGGCGGCGGTGTGGTCCGGTGGTCCGTGGTCCGGGACGGCGGCGGTATGGTCCGGTGGTCCGTGGTCCGGGACGGCGGCTGTGTGGTCCGGTGGTCCGTGGTCCGGGACGGTGGCTGTGTGGTCCGGTGGTCCGTGGTCCGGGACGGCGGCGGTGTGGTCCGGTGGTCTGTGGTCCGTGGTCCGGCGGTGTGGTCCGGTGGTCCGTGGTCCGGGACGGCGGCGGTGTGTTCCGTGGTCCGGGACGGCGGCGGAGTGGTCCGGTCCGGGACGGCGGCGGTGTGGTCCGGTGGTCCGTGGCCCGGGAAGGCGGCTGTGTGGTCCAGTGGTCCGTGGTCCGGGACGGTGGCGGCGTGGTCCGGTGGTCCGTGGTCCGGGACGGCGGCGGTGTGGTCCGGTGGTCCGTGGTCCGGGACGGCGGCGGTGTGGTTCGGTGGTCCGGTGGTCCGTGATCCGTGGTCCGGGACGGCGGCGGTGTGATCTGTGGTCCGGGACGGCGGCGGTGCGGTCCGTGATCCGTGGTCCGGGACGGCGGCGGTGTGATCCGTGGTCCGGGACGGCGGCGGTGTGGTCCGTGGTCCGGGACGGCGGCGGTTTGGTCCGGTGGTTCGTGGTCCGGGACGGCGCGGTGTGGTCCGGTGGTCCGTGGTCCGGGACGGCGGCGGTGTGGTCCGGTGGTCTGTGGTCCGGGACGGCGGCGGTGTGGTCCGGTGGTCCGTGGTCCGGGACGGCGCGGTGTGGTCCGTGGTCCGGGACGGCGGCGGTGTGGTCCGTGATCCGTGGTCCGTGGTCCGGCGGTGTGGTCCGGTGGTCCGTGGTCCGGGACGGCGCGGTGTGGTCCGTGGCCTGTGGTCCGGGACGGCGCGGTGTGGTCCGGTGGTCCGTGGTCCGGGACGGCGCGGTGTGGTCCGGTGGTCCGTGGTCCGGGACGGCGGCGGTGTGATCCGTGGTCCGGGACGGCGGCGGTTTGGTCCGGTGGTCCGTGGTCCGGGACGGCGGCGGTGTGATCCGTGGTCCGGGACGGCGGCGGTTTGGTCCGGTGGTCCGTGGTCCGGGACGGCGCGGTGTGGTCCGGTGGTCCGTGGTCCGGGACGGCGCGGTGTGGTCCGTGATCCGTGGTCCGGGACGGCGCGGTGTGGTCCGGTGGTCCGTGGTCCGGGACGGCGCGGTGTGGTCCGTGGTCCGGGACGGCGGCGGTGTGATCCGTGGTCCGGGACGGCGGCGGTTTGGTCCGGTGGTCCGTGGTCCGGGACGGCGCGGTGTGGTCCGGTGGTCCGTGGTCCGGGACGGCGCGGTGTGGTCCGGTGGTCCGTGGTCCGGGACGGCGCGGTGTGGTCCGGTGGTCCGTGGTCCGGGACGGCGGCGGTGTGGTCCGTGATCCGTGGTCCGGGACGGCGGCGGTGTGATCCGTGGTCCGGGACGGCGGCGGTTTGGTCCGGTGGTCCGTGGTCCGGGACGGCGCGGTGTGGTCCGGTGGTCCGTGGTCCGGGACGGCGGCGGTGTGGTCCGGTGGTCCGTGGTCCGGGAAGGCGGCTGTGTGGTCCAGTGGTCCGTGGTCCGGGACGGTGGCGGCGTGGTCCGGTGGTCCGTGGTCCGGGACGGCGGCGGTGTGGTCCGGTGGTCCGTGGTCCGGGACGGCGGCGGTGTGGTTCGGTGGTCCGGTGGTCCGTGATCCGTGGTCCGGGACGGCGGCGGTGTGATCTGTGGTCCGGGACGGCGGCGGTGTGGTCCGTGATCCGTGGTCCGGGACGGCGGCGGTGTGATCCGTGGTCCGGGACGGCGGCGGTGTGGTCCGTGGTCCGGGACGGCGGCGGTTTGGTCCGGTGGTCCGTGGTCCGGGACGGCGCGGTGTGGTCCGGTGGTCCGTGGTCCGGGACGGCGGCGGTGTGGTCCGGTGGTCTGTGGTCCGGGACGGCGGCGGTGTGGTCCGGTGGTCCGTGGTCCGGGACGGCGCGGTGTGGTCCGTGGTCCGGGACGGCGGCGGTGTGGTCCGTGATCCGTGGTCCGTGGTCCGGCGGTGTGGTCCGGTGGTCCGTGGTCCGGGACGGCGCGGTGTGGTCCGTGGCCTGTGGTCCGGGACGGCGCGGTGTGGTCCGGTGGTCCGTGGTCCGGGACGGCGCGGTGTGGTCCGGTGGTCCGTGGTCCGGGACGGCGGCGGTGTGATCCGTGGTCCGGGACGGCGGCGGTTTGGTCCGGTGGTCCGTGGTCCGGGACGGCGGCGGTGTGATCCGTGGTCCGGGACGGCGGCGGTTTGGTCCGGTGGTCCGTGGTCCGGGACGGCGCGGTGTGGTCCGGTGGTCCGTGGTCCGGGACGGCGCGGTGTGGTCCGTGATCCGTGGTCCGGGACGGCGCGGTGTGGTCCGGTGGTCCGTGGTCCGGGACGGCGCGGTGTGGTCCGTGGTCCGGGACGGCGGCGGTGTGATCCGTGGTCCGGGACGGCGGCGGTTTGGTCCGGTGGTCCGTGGTCCGGGACGGCGCGGTGTGGTCCGGTGGTCCGTGGTCCGGGACGGCGCGGTGTGGTCCGGTGGTCCGTGGTCCGGGACGGCGCGGTGTGGTCCGGTGGTCCGTGGTCCGGGACGGCGGCGGTGTGGTCCGTGATCCGTGGTCCGGGACGGCGGCGGTGTGATCCGTGGTCCGGGACGGCGGCGGTTTGGTCCGGTGGTCCGTGGTCCGGGACGGCGCGGTGTGGTCCGGTGGTCCGTGGTCCGGGACGGCGCGGTGTGGTCCGGTGGTCCGTGGTCCGGGACGGCGGCGGTGTGGTCCGTGATCCGTGGTCCGGGACGGCGGCGGTGTGATCCGTGGTCCGGGACGGCGGCGGTTTGGTCCGGTGGTCCGTGGTCCGGGACGGCGCGGTGTAGTCCGGTGGTCCGTGGTCCGGGACGGCGGCGGTTTGGTCCGGTGGTCCGTGGTCCGGGACGGCGCGGTGTGGTCCGGTGATCCGTGGTCCGGGACGGCGGCGGTTTGGTCCGGTGGTCCGTGGTCCGGGACGGCGTGGTGTGGTCCGTGGTCCGGGACGGCGGCGGTTTGGTCCGGTGGTCCGTGGTCCGGGACGGCGGCGGTGTGATCCGTGGTCCGGGACGGCGCGGTGTGGTCCGGTGGTCCGTGGTCCGGGACGGCGCGGTGTGGTCCGGTGGTCTGCTACTGATCCTGCTGTCGCACGATGCGAGACTCGCAGGAAGGAAATGCTGTCTTTGACTCGGCAGAAACAGAGCTGATTGCGATATGGGTCCTGTCTTTGACTCGGCGGATAAAGAGCTGATTGCGATATGGGTGCTGTCTTTGACTCGGCGGATAAAGAGCTGATTGCGATATGGGTGCTGTCTTTGACTCGGCAGAAACAGAGCTGATGGCGATATGGGTCCTGTCTTTGACTCGGCAGAAACAGAGCTGATTGCGATATGGGTGCTGTCTTTGACTCGGCGGATAAAGAGCTGATTGCGATATGGGTGCTGTCTTTGACTCGGCAGAAACAGAGCTGATTGCGATGTGGGTCCTGTCTTTGACTCGGCAGAAACAGAGCTGATTGCGATATGGGTCCTGTCTTTGACTCGGCAGAAACAGAGCTGATTGCGATATGGGTCCTGTCTTTGACTCGGCAGAAACAGAGCTGATTGCGATATGGGTGCTGTCTTTGACTCGGCAGAAACAGAGATGATGGCGATATGGGTCCTGTCTTTGACTCGGCAGAAACAGAGCTGATGGCGATATGGGTCCTGTTTTTGACTCGGCGGATAAAGAGCTGATTGCGATATGGGTATTGTCTTTGTCTCGGCGGATAAAGAGCTGATTGCGATATGGGTCCTGTCTTTGACTCGGCAGAAACAGAGCTGATTGCGATATGGGTGCTGTCTTTGACTCGGCAGAAACAGAGATGATGGCGATATGGGTCCTGTCTTTGACTCGGCAGAAACAGAGCTGATGGCGATATGGGTCCTGTTTTTGACTCGGCGGATAAAGAGCTGATTGCGATATGGGTATTGTCTTTGTCTCGGCGGATAAAGAGCTGATTGCGATATGGGTCCTGTCTTTGACTCGGCAGAAACAGAGCTGATTGCGATATGGGTATTGTCTTTGACTCGGCAGAAACAGAGCTGATTGCGATATGGGTCCTGTCTTTGACTCGGCAGAAACAGAGCTGATTGCGATATGGGTATTGTCTTTGACTCGGCAGAAACAGAGCTGATGGCGATATGGGTCCTGTCTTTGACTCGGCAGAAACAGAGCTGATTGCGATATGGGTCCTGTTTTCGACTCGGCGGATAAAGAGCTGATTGCGATATGGGTCCTGTCTTTGACTCGGCAGAAACAGAGCTGATTGCGATATGGGTCCTGTTTTTGACTCGGCGGATAAAGAGCTGATTGCGATATGGGTCCTGTCTTTGACTCGGCAGAAACAGAGCTGATTGCGATATGGGTCCTGTTTTTGACTCGGCGGATAAAGAGCTGATTGCGATATGGGTCCTGTCTTTGACTCGGCAGAAACAGAGCTGATTGCGATATGGGTCCTGTTTTTGACTCGGCGGATAAAGAGCTGATTGCGATATGGGTCCTGTCTTTGACTCGGCAGAAACAGAGCTGATTGCGATATGGGTCCTGTTTTTGACTCGGCAGAAACAGAGCTGATGGCGATATGGGTCCTGTCTTTGACTCGGCAGAAACATAGCTGATTGCGATATGGGTCCTGTTTTTGACTCGGCAGAAACAGAGCTGATTGCGATATGGGTCCTGTCTTTGACTCGGCGGATAAAGAGCTGATTGCGATATGGGTCCTGTCTTTGACTCGGCAGAAACAGAGCTGATGGCGATATGGGTCCTGTCTTTGACTCGGCAGAAACAGAGCTGATTGCGATATGGGTCCTGTTTTTGACTCGGCAGAAACAGAGCTGATGGCGATATGGGTCCTGTCTTTGACTCGGCAGAAACAGAGCTGATTGCGATATGGGTCCTGTTTTTGACTCGGCAGAAACAGAGCTGATTGCGATATGGGTCCTGTCTTTGACTCGGCGGATAAAGAGCTGATTGCGATATGGGTCCTGTCTTTGACTCGGCAGAAACAGAGCTGATGGCGATATGGGTGCTGTCTTTGACTCGGCGGATAAAGAGATGTTGGCGATATGGGTCCTGTCTTTGACTCGGCAGAAACAGAGCTGATTGCGATATGGGTCCTGTTTTTGACTCGGCAGAAACAGAGCTGATTGCGATATGGGTCCTGTCTTTGACTCGGCGGATAAAGAGCTGATTGCGATATGGGTCCTGTTTTTGACTCGGCAGAAACAGAGCTGATTGCGATATGGGTCCTGTCATTGACTCGGCGGATAAATAGCTGATTGCGATATGGGTCCTGTTTTTGACTCGGCAGAAACAGAGCTGATTGCGATATGGGTCCTGTCTTTGACTCGGCGGATAAAGAGCTGATTGCGATATGGGTCCTGTCTTTGACTCGGCGGATAAAGAGCTGATTGCGATATGGGTATTGTCTTTGACTCGGCGGATAAAGAGCTGATTGCGATATGGGTCCTGTCTTTGACTCGGCAGAAACAGAGCTGATTGCGATATGGGTATTGTCTTTGACTCGGCAGAAACAGAGCTGATTGCGATATGGGTCCTGTCTTTGACTCGGCGGATAAAGAACTGATTGCGATATGGGTCCTGTTTTTGACTCGGCGGATAAAGAGCTGATTGCGATATGGGTATTGTCTTTGTCTCGGCGGATAAAGAGCTGATTGCGATATGGGTCCTGTCTTTGACTCGGCGGATAAAGAGCTGATTGCGATATGGGTATTGTCTTTGACTCGGCGGATAAAGAGCTGATGGCGATATGGGTCCTGTCTTTGACTCGGCGGATAAAGAGCTGATTGCGATATGGGTATTGTCTTTGACTCGGCGGATAAAGAGCTGATTGCGATATGGGTCCTGTCTTTGACTCGGCGGATAAAGAGATGATGGCGATATGGGTCCTGTCTTTGACTCGGCGGATAAAGAGATGATGGCGAAATGGGTCCTGTACTCAGGGTCAAGGCAAAGGAACGTTGCGGACATTGAATCAAATCCGACTGGAATGTATTGCAATTTGCAAACTTACGCGAGGACGAAAGCTGCGCAGTTCCTGTTAGCGTATTTAATGACTTTTGATTTCAGATGCTAAATGGGCTCGTATTGTGGCGAGGGAACGACGAACATCGGATAGCACATAGTAGCAGTATGACCGGTTGTTGTGTTAATCACTGCAGCTCGCGCATTATATGTGCGAAAACATCAGGGTATGTAATTGTATAGTCATACTTGTCTGGAGACGAAGGTATTATGTTCACGAACTCCCTTACAATACACTTGGTGTTATGTTTCACCGTATTTACTTGTACTTCGTATAGGGTGATCGGCACAAGTTGAAACAAATGTCATTGACGTGTATTTTAAAATGAAATATAAAAGGCAGAATGAAAACAGCCGTTTTGGAGTTTTTTTTGGCTTCAATAGGTCTGTCGAAGAACATATTTGCTAATATCAGTGGCTTTGTGGATCTTGGTTCTGACTCGATGCCACAAGCTTTGTCAGTTCTCTTTATCGATCTTATTCAGCTCCTGACGGTTTCGGGCATCAGCTATTATCAGCCTCAATGCTTCCAGCATATATGCATATGGGACTTCAGCAGAGCCCACAAGTGTTCTGTGGGCAGGGTTTGTGGCGCTAAAGTGGGCTATTGTCCTTTGCAACGACCTGGATTCATATTTCCTTCAGGGATTCCAGCACATCTCCGTAGAGGCCAGTTATAAAACGTATTGCTGTTGTTTTAACTTTTGGTCCTCAGTGGTGACTGGGACTCATTTGCGGGGCCTTATCACACGTCAGCTAGCTCTTTCGATTTTCGCTGATGCAGGACCCGTTGACATGTATTTTTGCTTGCGACCTTTCTCTGCGAGGCAGGTAGGTACAAGGTACCCAGCGTCGCATGCGCAGTTTTCTACTTGCTCAGTGCTCATTTTCTGGTCCCTCCTGCCGCTTTCCCTCCTTCTTTCCAACGTGCCTTCTCCATCCGTTCTTCTTATTATTCGGCTACGGCTGCCTTCAAAAGACCAATATTTTCGAAGTTATTATTATAGGTATGTACAGGGCTTTCCATACGACGTGTTTTCGAGAAAAACGGCAAAAGCAAATAGTGGTAAAAAGTAGGGGGAAAAAGCAAATAGGGGTTTGTAGGGGTAAAAAATAGGGGCAAAAGCAAATAGGAGTTTGTTGATGGAACTGTTATTTGCTTATAGCGTAATAAGTGTTTGTTTTGTATTATCTTGTTGTGCATGCCTGCATGTCCTTCAGCGATCCTACTCGGATAAGTTATCCGGGTTATATGACATTTATTAAAATATCGGCGACATTACGCACGTGCACAAGTCTAAAAATGTTCAATTTTAACGCGCCAAACGCTGCATTTTTTCTTTCTTGTTTTGCTTGTTGGCCTTGCAATGGTTGTTGCTTGTATGGCCATAGTACAGCATAATATGCGACTACTTGGTCCATTACTCTGACGCCGCTCACAAAGGTGACTAAGACTGCGGGTATGGTCAAGCACTGCTGAATCCACACGGTTCGTTGGAAGGTGTCGGAGGGCTCAAAAGATGAGTCATGCTATTCGAAAGCTTACCTCATGAGGATCTCAGATATATACTATTTTTGAAATCTGTCCTGTTTTGTTTTGCAAATGCCAATTTGTGTCGAAATCTCGGAACTTTTCGGATGACCGATGCTACCGCTTACGTTAGGGCAAAGAGGCTGGCAAATGACATATGTGCAAACTGGTTACAGTCTGTAGAATAACCTCCATCTGATAACTGAACCTCATGCTGTTGATATAAGCAACAATCACCAGCGATAGTGAATCGCCCCAATAGCTGCCGCATGGCTCACCTCCCCCGCTCCCGTGAACGCCTGATCGACCATCGCGACCCGCCCGCGCAGCGCCGGCCGCCGCCAACCCCCTTTACGGAACTCTGTTTTGGCAAAATGTGATCGAACCTTCCGTTGGAATGTGAAATTTCGAGTTCAGATGGTCGGCCCAGTCCTCCACAAAGACATGAAGCAAGGCCCAGTAGAGACTAAGCCCAGGAAAGGGTATAAATTCTCATTAGTTTCCGGGTATTTTGCATTATTTAGCCTCTAACCAACGTGGTGTAACGCTCCGGTTCGGGGCGCGCCACCAGAGGCCGTACGCACTCGGCGTGCTGGGCGGAGCTACCGATTGGCGCGGCGCGCTGACACGCCACCACTGCCGCCCGACCACGAGCCGACTGACAGCTGACCTGGGTCGGTACAGTCTCTGGCATCGCGCCCCGAACGGCAGCGATACACCACGCTGGTTAGAGGCTAAATAATGCAAAATACCCGGGAACTCATTAGAGTTTATACTCTTTCCTGGGCTTAGTCTCTACTGGGCCTCGCTTGTCTTTGTGGAGGACTGGGCCGACCATCTGAACCCGAAATTTCACATTCCAACACAAGATTCGCCCAGATTTTGCCAAAACACAGTTCCGTAGAGGGGATCGGCGGCGGGCGGCGCTGCGCGGGCGGGTCGCGATGGTCGATCAGGCGTTCACGGGAGCGGGGGAGGCGAGCCGTACGGCAGCTATTGGGGGTGATTCACTATCGCTGGTGATTGTTGCTTATGGCCAATTCCAGGACAGGTCACCAAGGCATGGTAACCACACCCTCTCAGATTTCGCTGTAAAATGGTGTATGGGGTTATTCTGGGCACTGATTTCGATTTTTGAATTTGTACAGTCGTCAGGTTACGGGGTCGCAAGATACAGATCAACAAGAATTCAGGTCAAGGTCAAACAACCAACTACGTTTGTCATTATATATCAAAGATAAAAATACATATCAGGGCAAAACTATATATCATTAGAGAGAGGAAGAAACAAAGAATATGATGGCATAAACATGTCCCCCCTTAAGTCAAAATTTGACAATTTGACCTGATGCCCTTGAAGTCAGGTCAAGGTCAAACCATGTTTTCCTGGTTCGATTTTTTATTTATTTACACACAAGCTTGCTTATTCAATTGGTAACATGAATGCAAAATTTGGCGTGGAAACTGAAACTCCTTGGGGGTCACTGTCTAGCGAGTTTACGATTTTCGGTTTTTACCTAATGTAAGCAATATGGGCATCATTTGAAAGCACTTGTCTTATTGTATACACTTATGGCATTAACCCGTGCCGTGTCGATGTTCGGCGCCACATTTACCGTGCCAGGGGGTGGGGGTGGGGGGGGGGGGGGGGGGGGGGGGGTGGGGGGGGGGGGGGGTACTCGGCTCCTATGGGAGATACACAAAAACCCAAAAAAAGTTTCGAAAGCTTGTCAAAAACCATTTTGAAACTATTACGGTAATGTTTTTATTCAGGTAAATATTGAGGTCACCAGAGGTCTCAAATGTTAATTATTCCAGTTTAGGACTTCGCTTCGAACACCCGCAAATATCTCGGGAACTATGCTAGCTAAGAACAAACGGAAAAAGCAATCGAAGCTCTACACAAATACAACCCCACGTGGTTGCCTCAATTTTAGTTCAGGTCCATAGTTAGGCTCTACAGGTGATCAAAAGTAAAACGCAATTGGTTTAGCAAAACAGGTTTCCGCAAATAGCTTTTTACAAAATAAAGATAAAGCAATACTGTTGACGCCATCGTGTTTGACAAGGCGCTTCGAATCATAATTACTCTTGACTAGGTCAGGGTCAACTTTAAAATTTGACCCCAGGTCAAGGTCAGTGGGTGACCAAATAGTCATGTTGCATATTGGGAGACCGTGTATCGACGAGCTAAGCACATTGGTGCCGGCTTCTCACTTCTCTATCTGCATTATGTCGAGAGGTAATGACAAAAAGATGTTGGTGACCTCGGAAGACTTTGGGCTGACTCTGTAGGATCACTGAACAAAATTGCACCTGGATCATCACTAGATATGATGATATAATGACTTATGATAACATGATCCAGAAGGACTTGGACTGATCGCATGCATATCCTCGAATAGAAGCATTTGAATATTTCCCCCATTCACAATAGTTTGGTCACGAAATTGATCCGACCTTAGGTCACAGATATCCCAAATCCGAGACCACTGGCGGATCAGCCGTCGTTTTTTTTTTGGAGGGGGGGGGGGGGACAGGGCAACTTTTTGTGGCAAAAAGGTACTATTTTGTTTCTCCGCGTATTTTGTTTTCTCCGCGGATTTGATCCGGTCACCTTATTTTGGTATTCGAGCATAAGAAGTTTCACTTTTCAAATTCACAACAACAACAAACTGCGGGTTGAAAAAACAAAATTTTGGAATCCGAGATAGCCATTTTGAAGAAAATGTAATTTCCTTTCTTTTCACGTTGTATTTGCAATTTGCTTGCAAACTCTGATTTATACGATTTGCCAAACATTTATCGTTTTGCCACCAAGAATGGCATGACATGACATCATAAAACGTCATTATCTCCAAAAATACTACATCAATTTCATTGAGAGTTGGTGAGAAGACTTCGACTTGATGCAGGATAAGGTACTGAAAGTTTCATTTTGATATTTATCATAATTTTCAGGTTATTGAGAAAATCCGGAGGGGGCAGATACTTCTAAGGTTTGAACTAGAAGTAACTATCTCAACCTAGGTATCTACCTATAGTTTGTTTATTTTGATTGCACGATCGCCATTCAGTTGCTGGCACACGGTCCAACAAAATCAATTTATTGACGCGTCAATTTTTGATGCAAAGTGGGCAGAGCTTGTATAGGCACTGTACTTAAGGATAACAAAAATTGACATAACTATTGACAACATTTCACTAAGAACAGCTAGTCCCCATGGGAAGTGACCAGTCTCTAAAAATAATCACACCATCTGATGCACAACTGTATACTCCATCCACCCACTGGCGGATCCAGCTGTCGTTTTTTTTCTAGTTTTTTTTTGTGGGGGGGGGGGCAACTCGATGGGAGGTAGGACACACCCTATGAAAGTGTTATAATTGTCGGCTTTTAGATGTGCAATGCATAATATATATGTATATACAGCATGTAGCCAGAATTTCGTCCAGGGGGGGGGGGGGGCGGGAGCGGCCGCCTAGAAAAGGCCTCCTTCCGAGCGTTAATAGGGCCAAACAAACGGATGAAAAGGCACGTTACAAGGATGGAAAATGCAGTATGACAGGTATGCCATGGGCCATACCAACTTTTAGGAGCTGGAGTTAGCAAACTGCCATATCACGTTTGGAACCAGCGACACCAATTTGGAATCAGCCTATATCAACTTGGAATATTTGTAAGATCAAGACCTGGAACAAATTGCGCCGCGGAGCGGCGCGAAAATTGTGAGTCTTATGCCCTGGATATGCTTTCTCATCACTGCGTCGCATTGCGTATGGTGCGGACCTCTAAAAGTGCTATATTGTACGTTTAAAAGTGCGGTTAAAAAAGTGTTAAGTGAACTATGTTGCCTTAGTTCACTATGAATATGAACTATGAACTATGAACTATATATAGGAAAGTAGACAACATAACACATAATGCGCCTAGAAACGGACCGTGTTCTGCTAACCGCATATAATTGAATTTGTGGTTAAATTGCGCCGCGGAGCGGCGCCAAACATTTCGAGTTTTATTCCATGGACAACTGCATTCTTACTGTTGAAAGGTCTAAGGTCCCCTTCAGATCGTCTAGGGGCCCGTCCGAACTTTGCAACGCCCTTCCGACCTGTTCAGGACTCATCTGGGATCTGCGAAGCGAAAATACATGATGTGGATTGGGTGATATATATCAAATACAAAGAGGGCTTACTTAACAAGAAAAGATTTTGCGAGATATAGTGAATTAGTGACGTCACTAAACACGATTTGACACTAAATCAGCTAAACTTTGCCACGCCGTACAAATGCCACATTTGAAGCAAAATGCAATACAAAAACTCCAAATGGTAGAAAATTGCCAAGGGCTACAAAACCAGATATCTCGAAATGTAGAAAATTGTGTTTTTTTTACCCCCCCCCCCCAAAAAAAATGTTTTGGGAAAAATGCCCACAAAATCAAATTTTTCAAAATATTTAAAAAACGAAATACATGTCCGATAACGACATATGGGCAACCACCATACCAAATTTCAAAACGATATTCATCTTTTTTGACTGACATGGGCATATACAGTATGGGTAAATCATGACGTCATATTTTGAAATTGCGTTTTTTTGCTTTATTGACCAGGATACAGACAAATAAAGTCAGGCACTGTAATTATTGTTCTAGATAAAACTGATATAGAAACATGTGGTTTTTCATTTAGATTTATCAAATTCAAATTTTGACCTTCAGTGAGCCTGCCCCACCCCCCATTACTGACCTGAACTTGACACTAACTTCACAGTAAAGTGAACTCAGGTGGTAAAAGGCTATCACTATCGATTTATATGCGTAAAAGCTCATCCTTATAACATTGCTGCAGCAGACGTTCGTAGATATCTTTGTGTTGTAAGATGATCCTTTTTTGTGAACCTGACCTTGGACCTTTGATCTTTCCAACAATCTCACTTTTAGCTCATGTGAGATATGTATCATACCTTTGGACTAGCTCTTTGGGTGATCATAGGCGCAATCGAGCCATGGATGGCAAGTATTGTCCATAAATCATATAATCTCGATTTTGACGTTTTACTTGACCGTGACCTGACATGTGACCTTATTTGAATTTGTTAAGTGTGTGTGTTAGGTTTATTTCATTGAGCGCTTTTGAATGCCGCCTTGCGCGTCCCGTTGCTATCATTGGTTTCCGAAAGATACCAGGGTGGGGGGTACTCCCCCCCTCCCCCCAGTGAGTCCGTGTTACAGGAATATACCCCAGCGACTGCAGGGTTAAAGTATGTATACTCAAATAAAGCATATGTAAATTGCTACTACCGATGCGAACGTTACGCCTACGATCCTCCGTTTCCGGAGATCTTCAAATCGGCTGACGCGTGAACCAGGAACTGTTGAATCGTCCGTGAAGTTATGCGACTTATTCAGCGACGGAATTCAGATTTGGCCCATACTCGCCCAATGTCAATTCTGATCACGACTTATAACATTCTTTTGATGATCAAAGGTCATCTTCAAGGTCAAATTAAAGGTCAAAGGACGGGGGTACCCAATAACGTCCCGGAATGTAAT
Source organism: Chirona hameri (assembly GCA_036785665.1). Classification (NCBI taxonomy): domain Eukaryota; kingdom Metazoa; phylum Arthropoda; class Thecostraca; order Balanomorpha; family Balanidae; genus Chirona; species Chirona hameri. The sequence goes on from JAXIVJ010005945.1 coordinate 62,389, forward strand.
TGCCGGATCCTTCCAAATTGGTCCCAATATGATAGACAGGTTCCATATCTAAGTCCGTCCACCGTGAACTGACACCGTCCTTTACCTAGAATTTGACCTTCCAGTTGGAGGT
>JAXIVJ010005946.1:5000-57500 GCA_036785665.1 Chirona hameri
CTAAGTCTTCAACACTGGTTTAGCTTAAACAGTCTAAAATGAATGCAGACAAGACCTGCTTCATTCTTCTCGGCACCCAAAATTCCATTGACCGAACCTCAGATTTTGTACTTCAAGTAAATGGCAGTTACATTCGACCCAAAAGCAAATCAAAATGCTAGGTGTTCTCCTTGACCAAACCCTGAGCTGGGAGTCACACATATCCTCCATTATCCGGCGAACCAACCTAATCCTCATATCCCTCTTCAAAATCCGTCCTCACCTGTCACCGGAAATCCTAAAAATCCTTGTCCAGGCACATGTCTTCCCCCATCTCCAGTACTGCTCGTCAGTCTGGGGTGGTTCTCATAACTGCCGCCTGGACCGACTGCAAAAAGTCATTCATTTTGCAGCGCGACTGGTAGCTGGCCTCCGTCGGTACGACCATGTCACTCCCGCCCTCGGCGCGCTCGGCTGGCCCAGTATTAGGGACGTGATCGCGCGACGTGACGCAGGAAACGTGTATCGCGCTCTCTGCGACTCGTCTGCCCCTGACTCGTTGCGGACCATGTTTCGCCCGCGTAGCACTGTATCGGAGCGAGTGACACGCGCCACCGCCGCGGGCACGGCTGTGCTGGAGCTGCCCCGTTTCCGCCTGGCTGTCGCACGGCGGCTCTTCCCCTACAGGGCCGCCGTGTCCTGGAACGCGCTGCCACAGCATGTGACGGACTCTGCTTCCCGGCGGCAATTGCGGCAGCACTTCTCAAAATGATTTGAGTGCCGCGTATATACATTTTATTTCGTGTGTGTGTGCTGTGACTATCATGTATTGATTGGGCCGTAATAGCCACTTGTGGATAAGCCCTTAACAATAAACAAACAAACAATAAAACAAACATATACATATACATATACATATACATATACATATACATATACATATACATATACATATACATATACATATACATATACATATACATATACATATACATATACATATACATATACATATACATATACATATACATATACATATCCATATACATATACATAACATATACATATACATATACATATACATATACATATACATACATATACATATACATATACATATACATATACATATACATATACATATACATATACATATACATATACATATACATATACATATACATATACATATACATATACATATACATATACGTATACGTATACGTATAAGTATACGTATACGTAGACGTAGACGTAGACGTAGACGTAGACGTAGACGTAGACGTGGACATGGACATGGACATGGACATGGACATGGACATGGACATGGACATGGACATGGACATGGACATGGACATAGACATAGACATAGACATAGACATAGACATAGACATAGACATAGACATAGACATAGACATAGACATAGACATAGACATAGACATAGACATAGACATAGACATAGACATAGACATAGACATAGACAGACATAGACATAGACATAGACATAGACATAGACATAGACACATACACATATACACACATACACATACACATACACATACACATACACATACACATACACATACACATACACATACACATACACATACACATACACATATACACACATACACACATACACATACACATACACATACACATACACATACACATACACATACACATACACATACACATACACATACACATACACATACACATACACATACACATACACATACACATACACACATACACATATACACATATACACATATACACATATACACATATACACATATACACATATACACATATACACATATACACATATACACATATACACATATTACACATATACACATATACACATATACACATATACACATATACACATATACACATATACACATATACACATATACACATATACACATATACACATATACACATATACACATATACACATATACACATATACACATATACACATATACACATATACACATATACACATATACACATATACACATATACACATATACACATACACATATACACATATACACATATACACATATACACATATACACATATACACATATACACATATACACATATACACATATACACATATACACATATACACATATACACATATACACATATACACATATACACATATACACATATACACATATACACATATACACATATACACATATACACATATACACATATACACATATACACATATACACCTATACACCTATACACCTATACACCTATACACCTATACACCTATACACCTATACACCTATACACCTATACACCTATACACCTATACACCTATACACCTATACACCTATACTCCTATACACCTATACACCTATACACCTATACACCTATACACCTATACACCTATACACCTATACACCTATACACCTATACACCTATACACCTATACACCTATACACCTATACACCTATACACCTATACACCTATACACCTATACACCTATACACCTATACACCTATACACCTATACACCTATACACCTATACACCTATACACCTATACACCTATACACCTATACACCTATACACCTATACACATATACACATATACACATATACACATATACACATATACACATATACACATATACACATATACACATATACACATATACACATATACACATATACACATATACACATATACACATATACACATATACACATATACACATATACACATATACACATATACACATATACACATATACACATATACACATACACACATACACACATACACACATACACATATACACATATACACATATACACATATACACATATACACATATACACATATACACATATACACATATACACATATACACATATACACATATACACATATACACATATACACATATACACATATACACATATACACATATACACATATACACATATACACATATACACATTTACACATTTACACATATACACATATACACATATACACATATACACATATACACATATACACATATACACATATACACATATACACATATACACATATACACATATACACATATACACATATACACAATACACATATACACATATACACATATACACATATACACATATACACATATACACATATACACATATACACATATACACATATACACATATACACATATACACATATACACATATACACATATACACATATACACATATACACATATACACATATACACATATACACATATACACATATACACATATACACATATACACATATACACATATACACATATACACATATACACATATACACATATACACATATACACATATACACATATACACATATACACATATACACATATACACATATACACATATACACATATACACATATACACATATACACATATACACATATACACATATACACATATACACATATACATATACACATATACACATATACACATTATACACATATACACATATACACATATACACATATACACATATACACATATACACATATACACATATACACATATACACATATACACATATACACATATACACATATACACATATACACATATACACATATACACATATACACATATACACATATACACATATACACATATACACATATACACATATACACATATACACATATACACATATACACATATACACATATACACATATACACATATACACATATACACATATACACATATACACATATACACATATACACATATACACATATACACATATACACATATACACATATACACATATACACATATACACATATACACATATACACATATACACATATACACATATACACATATACACATATACACATATACACATATACACATATACACATATACACATATACACATATACACATATACACATATACACATATACACATATACACATATACACATATACACATATACACATATACACATATACACATATACACATATACACATATACACATATACACATATACACATATACACATATACACATATACACATATACACATATACACATATACACATATACACATATACACATATACACATATACACATATACACATATACACATATACACATATACACATATACACATATACACATATACACATATACACATATACACATATACACATATACACATATACACATATACACATATACACATATACACATATACACATATACACATATACACATACACATATACACATATACACATATACACATATACGTATCGGTCTGTCGGTCTGTCAGTCTGTCGGTCTGTCGGTCTGTCGGTCTGTCGGTCTGTCGGTCTGTCGGTCTGTCGGTCTGTCGGTCTGTCGGTCTGTGTGGTCGGTGGGTCGGTGGGTCGGTGGGTCGGTGGGTCGTCGGTCGGTCGGTCGGTCGGTCGGTCGGTCGGTCGGTCGGTCGGTCGGTCGGTCGGTCGGTCGGTCGGTCGGTCGGTCGGTCGGTCGGTCGGTCGGTCGGTCGGTCGGTCGGTCGGTCGGTCGGTCGGTCGGTCGGTCGGTCGGTCGGTCGGTCGGTCGGTCGGTCGGTCGGTCGGTCGGTCGGTCGGTCGGTCGGTCGGTCGGTCGGTCGGTCGGTCGGTCGCGGTCGGTCGTCGGTCGGTCCGGTCGGTCGGTCGGTCGGTCGGTCGGTCGGTCGGTCGGTCGGTCGGTCGGTCGGTCGGTCGGTCGGTCGGTCGGTCGGTCGGTCGGTCGGTCGGTCGGTCGGTCGGTCGGTCGGTCGGTCGGTCGGTCGGTCGGTCGGTCGGTCAGTCGGTCGTCGTCGGTCGGTCGGTCGGTCGGTCGGTCGGTCGTCGTCCGTCGGTCCGTCGGTCCGTCGTCCGTCGGTCCGTCGGTCCGTCGGTCCGTCGGTCCGTCGGTCCGTCGGTCCGTCGGTCCGTCGGTCCGTCGGTCCGTCGGTCCGTCGGTCCGTCGGTCCGTCGGTCCGTCGGTCCGTCGGTCCGTCGGTCCGTCGGTCCGTCGGTCCGTCGGTCCGTCGGTCCGTCGGTCCGTCGGTCCGTCGGTCCGTCGGTCCGTCGGTCCGTCGGTCCGTCGGTCCGTCGGTCCGTCGGTCCGTCGTCCGTCGGTCCGTCGGTCCGTCGGTCGTCGGTCCGTCGGTCCGTCGGTCCGTCGGTCCGTCGGTCCGTCGGTCCGTCTGTGTCTGTCTGTCTGTGTCTGTCTGTCTGTGTCTGTCTGTCTGTGTCTGTCTGTCTGTGTCTGTCTGTCTGTGTCTGTCTGTCTGTGTCTGTCTGTCTGTGTCTGTCTGTCTGTGTCTGTCTGTCTGTGTCTGTCTGTCTGTGTCTGTCTGTCTGTGTCTGTCTGTCTGTGTCTGTCTGTCTGTGTCTGTCTGTCTGTGTCTGTCTGTCTGTGTCTGTCTGTCTGTGTCTGTCTGTCTGTGTCTGTCTGTCTGTGTCTGTCTGTCTGTCTGTGTATGTCTGTCTGTGTCTGTCTGTCTGTGTCTGTCTGTCTGTGTCTGTCTGTCTGTGTCTGTCTGTCTGTGTCTGTCTGTCTGTGTCTGTCTGTCTGTGTCTGTCTGTCTGTGTCTGTCTGTCTGTGTCTGTCTGTCTGTGTCTGTCTGTCTGTCTGTGTCTGTCTGTCTGTGTCTGTCTGTCTGTGTCTGTCTGTCTGTGTCTGTCTGTCTGTGTCTGTCTGTCTGTGTCTGTCTGTCTGTGTCTGTCTGTCTGTGTCTGTCTGTCTGTGTCTGTCTGTCTGTGTCTGTCTGTCTGTCTGTGTCTGTCTGTCTGTGTCTGTGTCTGTCTGTGTCTGTGTCTGTCTGTCTGTGTCTGTCTGTCTGTGTCTGTCTGTCTGTGTCTGTCTGTCTGTGTCTGTCTGTCTGTGTCTGTCTGTCTGTCTGTCTGTCTGTCTGTCTGTCTGTCTGTCTGTCTGTCTGTCTGTCTGTCTGTCTGTCTGTCTGTCTGTCTGTCTGTCTGTCTGTCTGTCTGTCTGTCTGTCTGTCTGTCTGTCTGTCTGTCTGTCTGTCTGTCTGTCTGTCTGTCTGTCTGTCTGTCTGTCTGTCTGTCTGTCTGTCTGTCTGTCTGTCTGTCTGTCTGTCTGTCTGTCTGTCTGTCTGTCTGTCTGTCTGTCTGTCTGTCTGTCTGTCTGTCTGTCTGTCTGTCTGTCTGTCTGTCTGTCTGTCTGTCTGTCTGTCTGTCTGTCTGTCTGTCTGTCTGTCTGTCTGTCTGTCTGTCTGTCTGTCTGTCTGTCTGTCTGTCTGTCTGTCTGTCTGTCTGTCTGTCTGTCTGTCTGTCTGTCTGTCTGTCTGTCTGTCTGTCTGTCTGTCTGTCTGTCTGTCTGTCTGTCTGTCTGTCTGTCTGTCTGTCTGTCTGTCTGTCTGTCTGTCTGTCTGTCTGTCTGTCTGTCTGTCTGTCTGTCTGTCTGTCTGTCTGTCTGTCTGTCTGTCTGTCTGTCTGTCTGTCTGTCTGTCTGTCTGTCTGTCTGTCTGTCTGTCTGTCTGTCTGTCTGTCTGTCTGTCTGTCTGTCTGTCTGTCTGTCTGTCTGTCTGTCTGTCTGTCTGTCTGTCTGTCTGTCTGTCTGTCTGTCTGTCTGTCTGTCTGTCTGTCTGTCTGTCTGTCTGTCTGTCTGTCTGTCTGTCTGTCTGTCTGTCTGTCTGTCTGTCTGTCTGTCTGTCTGTCTGTCTGTCTGTCTGTCTGTCTGTCTGTCTGTCTGTCTGTCTGTCTGTCTGTCTGTCTGTCTGTCTGTCTGTCTGTCTGTCTGTCTGTCTGTCTGTCTGTCTGTCTGTCTGTCTGTCTGTCTGTCTGTCTGTCTGTCTGTCTGTCTGTCTGTCTGTCTGTCTGTCTGTCTGTCTGTCTGTCTGTCTGTCTGTCTGTCTGTCTGTCTGTCTGTCTGTCTGTCTGTCTGTCTGTCTGTCTGTCTGTCTGTCTGTCTGTCTGTCTGTCTGTCTGTCTGTCTGTCTGTCTGTCTGTCTGTCTGTCTGTCTGTCTGTCTGTCTGTCTGTCTGTCTGTCTGTCTGTCTGTCTGTCTGTCTGTCTGTCTGTCTGTCTGTCTGTCTGTCTGTCTGTCTGTCTGTCTGTCTGTCTGTCTGTCTGTCTGTCTGTCTGTCTGTCTGTCTGTCTGTCTGTCTGTCTGTCTGTCTGTCTGTCTGTCTGTCTGTCTGTCTGTCTGTCTGTCTGTCTGTCTGTCTGTCTGTCTGTCTGTCTGTCTATCTATCTATCTATCTATCTATCTATCTATCTATCTATGTATGTATGTATGTATGTATGTATGTATGTATGTATGTATGTATGTATGTATGTATGTATGTATGTATGTATGTATGTATGTATGTATGTATATATATATATATATATATATATATATATATATATATATATATATATATATATATATCCCCTTAAGCAAAAGTGAGACTGCAAGCGAAAGTCAAGGTCAAGGTCAGGACACAATAGGTCAATATGCGCTAAAGATCTACGAGAGTCACACGATGCATGTTTTATGGATTATGGATGATTTTATGAATGATTACATCCTGAATCTTCGTAGAATTCGATTAGTGATAAAAGTTTTACCACCCGACCTCATGTAAGAGCCGATAAATCACCGAGTACCGATACGTTCTTACTGCAGTGAAGTTGTTGTCAATTTCAGGTCAAGGTCAGGTCACAAAGATTAAAAACTCTAAATTGATAAATCTAAAGAAAAGGTATGTTTCTGAACTAATTTTGTCTCAGAATACATCATCAAAGCTTTGATGATGTTTATTTGTTCGTATCTGGCCATTACAAATCAAAATAACGCAATATAAACAAAATGACGTCGTGAGTTAGGTACTCATACTTTGGAGCCATGAGTCGGCCAAAAATGGTGGTATTGTTTTTAAACTTGGTTTTGGAATCGTCAATATGTGCTTCTCCAACATATATTCCGTTTTAAAAAAAATCTTGCACTTTCCATAATGTGTTGAAGTTAAGCTGATTTTCTCGTTAAAGTGGCTTGTAGTAACGCTACTAAATGTCATAGTTCTCAAAAGTTTTCGACGAAATGTCTTCATTTCCGCACAGAAGCAGTGACATTGAAGTAGGGGAAAGTACCAAAAGTTTCACGATGATAACGGTATAACGGTTTTGACCAATTACGAATGTTCGTAAAGGAGGGCTAATATTATCCCGCCAGTCAATGGTATATTACAAGAAGATTTACAGTGGCTCCCTTAATGTCACATAGATGCCCTCTAGTTTCCTGTCTAGTCTTTGGGCCTGCGAGGGCCGGCGGTCGATATGAGAGTGACATCGCTAGACAGAAGAGAGCCCCCATGCCGGCCTGAGAGGATATTAAGCCGGTAAGAAATGGCCGTCAGGCCTCAGCGTGTTTGAGACTTGAGAGGACCATCGATTGGCCAGCAGAGGACCCTCGGTCGATTCGAGAAGGTATTTTCGGGCCTGATGCCCTCGGTGTGACAGGGATCTAAGAGGGTATTATTCAGACCTGAGAAGGTCGTATGGAGTATGCCGGGCTTGTGCCGGTCTGAAAGGGCCCTCGGCCGGTCTGAGGAGGCACGTAGCTGGCCTGAAACGAATACAAATGGTGTTTTTAGTTGGAATTTGAGTTATGCGGCTGGCATTGCAGTTTCGGTATTCCATTTGGCGCTCCACCATTAAATATAATGCAAGCTACACCGTCTGATCATCGTCACCGTTCTCCCCTTTGGAGCCCAGGCGGGCCAGACGGGCCCATCCATGAGCTCCAGGGAGCTCCAGAGCCTTTGCAGCCCCCTGGCTACATACCTGCATAACATAACTATCACCGCAGTCACTTTCCTGTTGGTCATTGGCAGGCACGTAGCCAGGATTTCGTCCAGGGAGGGGCGGCGCCTCGAAAGGGCCCCTTCCCGAGCGTTGAAAGGGCCCCTTCCCAAGCGTTGAAAGGCCCCCCTCCCCCCTCCCAAAAAAAGCATGAAAAGGCACGTTACAAGGCTGGAAAATGCAGTATGGCCGGTATGGCATGGGTCTACCAACGTTTAGGAGCTGGAGTTAGCAAACTGCCACATCAACTTTGGAACCAGCGACACAAATTTGAAATCAGCTATACTAACATGGAATATTTTTGTTAAGCTCAAGACCTGGAACTCTTAAACAAATTGCGCCGCGGAACGGCGCGAAAATTTTGAGTTTTATGCCCTGGGTTGCTTTCTCATCAATGCGTCGCATTGCGTATGGTGCGGACCTCTAAAATTGCTATATTGTGCGTTTAAAAGTGCGGGGATAATATGCTAAAGTGAACCATTTTGCCCAATAATATAGGAAAGTAGCAACATAACACATAAATGCGCCGAGAAACTGACCGATTTTTTTACCTAACCCGCATATAATTGAATTTGTAGTTAAATTACGTTGCGGAGCGGAGCGAAAATTTTGAGTGTTATTCCCTGTACAACTGTATTCTTACTGCTGAAAGGCCCAAGGTCCCTTCAGATCGTCTAGGGGCCCCTCCGACCTTTTCTACGCCCTTCCGACCTGTTCAGGGACTCATCTGGGATCCGCGAAGCGAAAAGACATGATGTGGGGTGGGTGATATATATATATATATATATATATATATATATATATATATATATATATATATATATATATATATATATAATACAAAGAGGGCTTACTCTACAGGAAAAGAACAAAATCGTATCTTTCGGGTATATTGTAGCACCCTGACGAAGGGTGTTACAATATACCCGAAAGCTCCGCTTTTAATATTTTTTATTGTGGAGTAAGTCCTCTTTGTATTTAATCTTCATCTGGGATCTCTACGTGCTTTGACCCTTCCGGTCTCACCAGAGACTCCTCTGACCTTCCAAGAAGCCCCTCTTGTGTGCCAAGGGGCCCATTCGGCCTGTTCAGAGGTCCTTCCGACCTGACCAGGGACTGCACTGGCTCCTTTGTCGCCCTGCCGACATGCTCAGGGGCAGGGGCGGCGGATTGGGGGGCGCAGGGTACCCAAAATCCCCCCTCAAATGCAAATCCTGGGGAGGGGAAGGGTCATGTTGCCCCAGATTGATCAGGCTAAAGTATGGGGGGGGGGGGGGGGCGCAAAAGTACCATTTGCCCCCAGGATTTTCGACTGGGGGGAATTTTGGGTACCCTGCCCCCGCAATCCGCCGCCCCTGCTCAGGGGCCCGCGGTCGGAGGGGCCCCTCCGACCTGCCCAGGGGCCCTCCAGTCTGGCTAGGAACTCAGCCGGCATGTTCAAGAGGCCTTCTGACCGGCCCAGGGACCCTTTCGGTCTAGACAGGGGCCCCTCTGACTTGCCCAGGAGCCCCTCCGATCGGCCCAGCGACTGTTCTGGTCGGCCTGCACTGGCTGCTTTGTCACCCTGCCGACATGCTCAAGGGGCCCTCCGACCTGCCCTGGAGCCCTTCCGTGCTGGCCAGGGGCCACTTCGGCATGTCAGGGGCCCTTCTCACCCGCCCAGGGGTCCTTTCGGTCTGGTCTGGGGCCCCTCCAATCTGCGCAGGGGCCCTTTTAACTTTACAGGGGTCCTCTGGTCTCTCCAGGGGCCCTTTAACCTTCTAAGGGGCCCTTCCGACCTAGCAAGGGACTGCACTGGCTGCTTTGTCGCCTTGCGACATGCTCCGAGGGCCCTCCGACCTGCCCTGGGCCCCCTCCGTGCTGGCTAGGGGCTCATTCGGCATGTTCAGGGGCCCTTCTGACCCACCTAGGCGCCCTTTCGGTCTGGTCAGGGCCCCGCTGACCTGCACAGGGGCCCTCTTAACTTCCCAGGGGCCCTCTGGTCTGTCTAGGGGCCCTCCAACCTGCTCAGGGGCCCCTATGACCTGGCAAAGGACTGCGCTGGCCGCTTTGTCGCCCTGTTGACATGCTCAGGGGCCTCTCAACCTGCCCAGGGGCCCCTCTGTGCTGGCTAGATTCGACGTGTTCAGGGGGCCCATTCGACGTGCTCAGGGGGCCCTCTGACCCGCTCAGGGGCCCTTTCGGTCTGGCCAGGGGCCCCTCTGACATGTACAGGGCTCTTTTGAACGTCCAAGGGGCCTCTAGTCTTTCAGAGAGGGCCCTGGTGGCCCTAAAGAGCCTCTGCAGTCCTCTAAACTCTCTAAAGACCACGCTTCGTGTAGTAAACGCGCCGAAAAGGGCCCTCGCGCGCCAAAAAGGGCCCTCCTGGCCTCCAGGGGGGGGGGGGGGGGGGGGGGGGCGGCGGCGGCCGCCCCCGCCGCCCTCCCCTTGGCTACGTGCCTGGTCATTGGCACTCATTCGCAAACACAATTGTTGATCGAAATCACAAAACAAGTTTCGGTTCTTTGGACACGGTGTGCCTGGTGAACGTCTCTGGCAAGTCACCGTATCTAGGGTATTTTATCAAGAAATCGTCAATTTTCCAGCACCATTAAACTAATAGAATAATTCCTAATATATTGTTTTCTTTCGAAACCTACCAGATAGATAAATAATTGTGAGATGACAAATTGTGAGACAAAAATATTTCCCATTGTGCGCCTTCAAATGGTTCCTTAAACTTGCACGGACAGTACGTATAAGTTTTTGGAGATATGCTAACTTGTACGGACACAGTCCGTAGTGGTGGCGACGCCTATGTTGCTCAACAATCTTTCGCTGACGTCTTCCCCGTCACCCAACACATTAATTTTCTTTGACGCTCCCCCCCCCCACACTCAACAACTTTTCGCCGAGGAACCGCGGAGCGAAATTTTTGCCCCCCCCCAAAAAAAAACTCGAAACCTAGATCCGCCACTGGGTGGGTCTTCAACCAAATGCGGTTATGACAGATTGGTCTCCGGACCTTAATCTCCGGTAAAAGCTATTTTCTATCAACTACTAACAGTTTGTAGGCCACGTGTTCTCAGGAATGCATGATTGCATGAATGCAGCAGCGACCGAGACGAATACATGATTTTCTCCACCGCGAACTCCCGTTCTGCCACAGCCGGTGGTTGACATGTTCATGCGCATGTATGTCAGCAACCGCGACTTCAGCGGAGAGCCACTGGAGAATCTGCAGTGGATCGTGGCCTTCATTGTGGACGTCTACTTCCCATGCTGGTTTGAGATCAAGGTGAGGCACAGCTGGCTGAAGGGCCCTCGGCATGTGCTCTGTCAGCTCCAGCTGGTCAGTCTTCAACAAGAAGAGGTCAGGATGGCAGTGATCCCGTATGTGAAGAGCTTGGCGTGGTACTCGCACTCAGAGATGCTGCTGCGGACCATGCTGTGCAGCAGCGACCGAGCAGAACGGGAGTTCGCCGTGGAGAAAATCATGCAGATGCGTGGCGCCAGCCAGAAAGGCAGCAACCAAGTCAGGGCGAGGAGACACCAAGCTCTCAACGAGGATGCCAACTCCCTCGTAGAGCTGATAAGCTGGAGCGGAGCGCATCAGCCATTTCTGACGTGCAGCATGACATCCGGCATGCTCAAGGAGTTGCTGGAGAAGCCGATGGAGATGCCGCTGTTCCCCGTTCACGGACAGTCTATCGAACGCTGCGTGAAGCAGGTGACAGCTGCGGCCTAGCAGGTGTTCGTCTATGAGAGGCGTTATGGTTTTATAAGGAAGGGCGAGAACGGCACACCGAGAGGTGGTGCCTAGGTTCATCAGTAAGAAAGACGTGATGCGGCACTGAACTGATCCAGACTGACAGGTGTGGTGCGTTATACTTGATGTCACTACTAGTTGCTGCACTTGCAAACGCCTGTACCATGTCACATGTGTTGGTTTAAATGTAAAGTGTGATCTGCGGCCTGAGATGTTTGGTGTGCTAACGAGGTTTGTTTTGCGGCGAGTGACGATGTGAAGACTAGATTCATGGTCGTTGGCGAGTGACCGCGGGTCGTGTTGTTTTTCGTTGGTATGTGATTAGTAATGTCAGAAATATACCTGTAACATCTGATTTACTTTTCACGTTTGAAGCCACGAACTTACCCAAACAGTAATACAGGGCGCAGAAAAACGGATATTGATAGATGAGCCTGCTGCAGGCCTTGTCCTGTGACAGCGGATTTTTATTTTGCATTTCTAATCGGTGTATTGCTCCTCTAGTGGAGCATAAACTGTTAAAAATAGGTCATGCATGTTCGTTTCAAATGTGATGATGGGTTGTACAAGAGTCGTTCAATTATATGCGCCAAGTCTACGCGCCTGTCACAGCGACTCAGTGAGACCAAATTATCGTGTTTTACAACACTTAAAGGGAAATAATGACCTTTTTCCACAAAAATGGAGTTAGCACTTGAAATCGCCAGACGAGACCAAAATATATTGTAAATTCATCACATTTTGCATGAAAACTTTCCTACCGAAAGATATTTCAAGTGAAAGTTGATAAGCGTTCCACACTTATAACGACCGGTACTTGCAAGCACTTTTGGTCCTCATCAAACTGCGGGCTTTTCCCGTATTGTTTTTTTACGTAATGGAGTGGAAAATATATTGTGCGTTCTGCTTGTTGTGATTATATGCCCGGCAATCTTCTAAAACTAACAGCGATTGGAAAAAGTGGCAATAAAATCGGAAGCTCATCGATGCACATCAACGGCGGCATAGTTAGTGGTTGCGACCCTCAATTTTTGAAAATAAGTTCATTTGTTTTCAACATTAGGAGTATTGTATAATTTGTCTGTGGCTGTATATAACACTATGCTTTATATTATCATGAAAAATAATAATTTTTCCCCAAAAAACTAACAAACAATAACACAAAACTGGCAATTAAATCGGAAGCTCATCGATGCACATCGACGGCGACCTATTTAGCGTCGGCGATTTGTTTACAAAGCATTGTCATGCTTCTCGGCGCACTTAACCATTGTGGCGAGTTGTTGCTAGTAGCGCTTTCGTTCTCCATGGCAACCAGGCGTGAGCCAATGAAAAGCCAGAACGTATTCGCTTTCTGGCTTTTGATTGGCTGACGCCTGGTTGCCATGGAGAACGAAAGCGCTACTAGCGTGTGTCCGAGCAGCGCTCAGTTTGATCGGAAATGTCACAGAGCCTCCAAAAATGCCGCAATCGATGTAAACAATGGTAGGGAAGGGCGAATTTGTCAATGACCTTCATGAAGTACACAAGGTACTTGTTTTGTATTTTTCCCAAACTTACAACTTCGAATTTGGGAATAATTTTATTTAATTCTTAAATTTAAATAAAATAATTTTAAAACCATAGCGGCAGCCTAAGAAATTGTTGCTAACAAAATCAAAAGGTCATTATTTCCCTTTAAAGAATGCTTTAACCGCCATTCGTTTTGTTTTCTGGGTGGACTGAATTTGCTTTACAGGTCCTTTAGAAGCATTATGGCTAGGTCTCTAACAGAAAATACGAAGGATTGTCGTTTAAAATTATCAAATGAAAAAGCCGTTTTTGCGTTTTTTGTGTGTGATTAAAACAGCTTTTGAAAAATGAAAATTTTGAATAGGTACGGTTTTGATTTTTAAAAAAAAATGTTGCTTTATACTCAGAATGGACCACCTCATCTTTTCCGCACCCCGTTTTTGAATTTCAAACTTTTGGTTTTCACGTCTCACATTGTCTAGAGCATTTTCTGAAACAAGACCATCACGCCAAGAAGACTAATAATTGGTGTCGCAATCACTTTCGGGCTTTTGCAGAGAAGGGGCAATAGCCCTGACCTGTCAGCGATCGAAAATCTGTGGGCCGTCGTCAGGGACGACCCGAACAACATGACGCCCGCTACCTCAGAAAAGAAGGCCCTGCAGTACAAAACCTCCAAACGGCATGGCGGATAATCAACGCACACACACTCGACACTCGACAACCTGATGAGCGAGGTGCAGGAGCGCATGCGGCAGTGTTTTCGAGACTGTGGGGGATACGTGGGAAACGGATTATGGACCACGCTTATCTTTCTTGCTTTTTATTTAACGAGGAACAACCGCTCGTCAATTTTGGGACACCCTGTAAATATACACCGGCTAAGCCAAAACCGCGGTCAGTAGCAGCGATCGACGGCAAGCTGTTCTGAGTGTCATCTGCTAAATACACCGGCCAAGCCATGCCGGGGGGGGGGGGGGGGGCAGAACAGCAGCGCATTTGTCGCAGTATTACCGTATCCGCTGGCTGCTCTTACAGCGCTGATGGCAGATAATCATCGACCGAGTCGTCTGGTTACAGGCCAATGTCGGCAAGTGATCCGAGCGAGGCGAGCGAGGCGGGGCTCAAGGAGCTCAAGGAGCTCCGCAGCTCAGCAGTGCTCGGAAGAGAGGCGAGTCGAAGCCCTGGAGCTCTGAGCGCGACACGTGCCGACACGTGTGACTCCGACACGTGACACGTGGCAGACGGAGGAAGGCTGGAGACCCACTGTGACATTGACGAAGGGGGGGGGGGGGGGACGACGATGACGGTGACTGTGTGATGGTGACTGTGTGATGGTGACTGTGCGATGGTGACTGTGTGATGGTGACGGTGACGGTGTGACGGTGTGACGGTGTGACGGTGTGACGGTGTGACGGTGTGACGGTGTGACGGTGTGACGGTGTGACGGTGTGACGGTGTGACGGTGACGGTGTGACGGTGTGACGGTGATGGTGGCGGTGGCGGTGACGGTGACGGTGACGGTGACGGTGACGGTGACGGTGACGGTGACGGTGACGGTGGCGGTGACGGTGACGGTGACGGTGTGACGGTGTGACGGTGTGACGGTGTGACGGTGTGACGGTGTGACGGTGTGACGGTGTGACGGTGTGACGGTGTGACGGTGTGACGGTGACGGTGACGGTGACGGTGTGACGGTGTGACGGTGTGATGGTGTGATGGTGTGATGGTGTGATGGTGACGGTGACGGTGACTGTGTGACGGTAACGGTGTGACGGTGACGGTGTGACGGTGACTATGTGACGGTGACTGTGTGACGGTGACGATGACGGTGACGGTGTGACGCTATGACGCTGTGACGCTGTGACGCTGTGACGCTGTGACGGTGTGACGGTGTGACGGTGTGACGGTGTGACGGTGTGACGGTGTGACGGTGTGACGGTGTGACGGTGTGACTGTGACGATACGGCATCGGTTCGATGCCACATTAGTTGCTTCCCAATGAATAGCATACTTGCAATCTGCCCTTGTCAATATTGCTTTTCGGCTAGTGAAGTGATGGGAACGATGCGTTGACCTCAGCGAAAGGTATGGAACGTTGGAATATTAGCGACATGCACGGAGTTGCAATATTTCACATACCGTAAAACGGGGTGAAGTGAGACACAGGTTTTAATTAAATCTAGTTCATTTCTTAAACGAGTGAGAAGAGTAAAACTGCGTCCAGGTGATCGGAAATTCATCATTCTTCGCTGATGGGATCGGACATACAAATTACTTTCAAAGATAAAGAACTAGGTCGAATTAAAACATGTGTTTCACTTCACCCCGCCGTCTCAATTTACCCCACTTTACGGTATTAGTGAACACAGGGAACCACGGACCAACAAGTTATACATAATAACTTAGAAAGTGACTAAGTCGTGCAATCTAGTTAGTTAAGTCGAACATAAATACTTAAATTGCATGGACAATCAATAGTTGCTTGTTGCTTGTTATCAGTGGGGGTCTGACAGATTCACGACGCTTCCAAACATGAAACATCCATCTAAAATGTACATGGACAAACCTCTAGAGACTGGACGGCAGAACTAACTATCGCAGTGGTTGTAACGTATCAACCTAAAAACGCCCCCTGCAGGCGGTCCACTGGAGATCGGCTACGATTGCCGTCGAACTTGTGTGTTTACAGTCTAATCGCCCGCCCCAAAGGAGACCTAAGCCTCTCACGCATCACTGTCCGGTCCGCTATCACCAAAACAGCCGTGTTTTCTGAATGCCGTATTCTGATTGGTGGATGTCGGTGCCTGTCACGCGGAGCTAGCTTCTGAGTGGTGGACGTCGGTGCCTGTCACGGGGAGCTGGCTTCTGATTGGTGCCGGTCGCGGCCGATCGCCGCCGGTCATCCGCGCGACATGCGTGACGCTGTTAGAGGCCACACGCAGAGAGCAGAGAGCCCCGACAGTACCCGCCGCCGCCGCTGCCGAGGGACGGCAGCGGTACGGCTGGCACCACCAGTCAGCCGGCTCAGTCCGACACTCAAATCTACAGCTCTAAACTTCATCAGTCACGATCAACACTGACACTTTTTGTCAAACGCACAACTTCGGAACTGATAATGACCATTGCCCCCGGAGCTCCGTGAAGCTGCGGCTCAATGTCAGGCTTACGACACAATTTTACTGTAGTTACTGCAGTTGTATCCCTGATGAGAGAAACCTCGCTGCACCACACCAAATGGGCATGGGAAGGGCGCATAAGTGGTTGGTGGTGGCTGTCTTTTTACCGTAGTACATTCCTGTTCTCTATACTGATGTCCCCAGAGACGGACTCGGTCCTCTCTTCCGAACCCGAGTTGGTCGAAAGGAGTGGGGGCGGTGTAGTCGGCGATCGTCGGCTGGCGTGACCTGGCCGATTGAGGGCGGTGACGCCATAATGACGCCGCTGGTCACGACGGTCCCGTCCGCCCGGCCGGTCCTGGAAGGGGACAGCGGCTGCTGCTGGACAGAGCGGGGACGACGGTCCGCCCGGCCGGTCATCTACCTGCCACGCTAGAACAACAACGAGGACAGAATGGTTGTGAGCGATCTCGATGCCGTTCAGTGATCGGCTGGGCTGAACTTCCTCCTGTGTTATACACCGATAGTGCGCGGCCCGGTGTGTGGGGCAGGGTCGGAGCGGGAGGTGCCACATGGTACGCTCCTCGGCCGCCACGTGTAGTCGCCGGCCACGCGTCGGCCCAGCTTGGGTACGGCCAGCGGACACTGAACCGCTGCAGACCGGCTTCGATCGACCTGCTGTTAGCCAGCAGGCAGCACCACGTCTAGTGTTTACAACCCCAGCGAAGAACGCTGATTCCTGTGTTTAAACGGTGAACATGCAGGGCGATGGAGCATTGCGGGTCGCCTTTTAGACAGTTGTGCGTATAGAGGATGAACTTGAGTGACTTTACTCTACGGTATCGGTTGATATATCAGGTGCAGCGGGATGGGTTCGTATAGAGGATGAACTTGAGTGACTTTACTCTACGGTATCGGTTGATATATCAGGTGCTGCGGGATGGGCTCGTATAGAGGATGAACTTGAGTGACTTTACTCTACGGTATCGGTTGATATATCAGGTGCAGCGGGATGGGTTCGTATAGAGGATGAACTTGAGTGACTTTACTCTACGGTATCGGTTGATATATCAGGTGCAGCGGGATGGGTTCGTATAGAGGATGAACTTGAGTGATTTTACTCTACGGTATCGGTTGATATATCAGGTGCAGCGGGATGGGTTCGTATAGAGGATGAACTTGAGTGATTTTACTCTACGGTATCGGTTGATATATCAGGTGCAGCGGGATGGGTTCGTATAGAGGATGAACTTGAGTGACTTTACTCTACGGTATCGGTTGATATATCAGGTGCAGCGGGATGGGTTCGTATAGAGGATGAACTTGAGTGACTTTACTCTACGGTATCGGTTGATATATCAGGTGCATCGGGATGGGTTCGTATAGAGGATGAACTTGAGTGACTTTATTCTACGGTATCGGTTGATATATCAGGTGCAGCGGGATAGGTTCGTATAGAGGATGAACTTGAGTGACTTTATTCTACGGTATCGGTTGATATATCAGGTGCAGCGGGATGGGTTCGTATAGAGGATGAACTTGAGTGATTTTACTCTACGGTATCGGTTGATATATCAGGTGCAGCGGGATGGGTTCAGAGGTGACGTGCAGTCTCATGTTTGTCCAGCTTTCTCTTGCGATACTTCTGCCGAGCAGTTGGTAAGCGAGTGATAAGTAGGCAAGGTACATGCATATTGAGTAAGTGGACTGGTTAGTTAGGTGAGCAAAATATGTTGGTAAGGAGATGGTAAGTAAATGAACAAGTCAACAAGAGCGCCGCCACTTTCCAAAAGTTGGGGGACGGAGGCATTCTGAAGTCGATTATTTCCATGCAACTCCCATGGCCTAATGTTAAAATATGAAAATGTTGGGGAGACGGGGAACACGTCCCCCCGCCTCCGACGCCCATGTAAATCAATGCCAATTCTTGGTGAAAAAGAGCGCCAAAACTGTGCTGCATGTAACATTACCACTTCCCTGCGTACGATACTCGGCCTGTGAGTTTGATTGTGCCTTTGTTCAACACTTCCCTCGGTACGATACTCGGCCTGTGAGTTTGATTGTGCCTTTGTTCAACACTTCCCTCGGTACGATACTCTGCCTGTGAGTTTGATTGTGCCTTTGTTCAACACTTCCCTCGGTACGATACTCGGCCTGTGAGTTTGATTGTGCCTTTGTTCAACACTTTCCTGCGTACGATACTCTGCCTGTGAGTTTGATTGTGCCTTTGTTCAACACTTCCCTCGGTACGATACTCGGCCTGTGAGTTTGATTGTGCCTTTGTTCAACACTTCCCTCGGTACGATACTCAGCCTGTGAGTTTGATTGTGCCTTTGTTCAACACTTCCCTCGGTACGATACTCGGCCTGTGAGTTTGATTGTGCCTTTGTTCAACACTTCCCTCGGTACGATACTCTGCCTGTGAGTTTGATTGTGCCTTTGTTCAACACTTCCCTCGGTACGATACTCGGCCTGTGAGTTTGATTGTGCCTTTGTTCAACACTTCCCTGCGTACGATACTCTGCCTGTGAGTTTGATTGTGCCTTTGTTCAACACTTCCCTCGGTACGATACTCGGCCTGTGAGTTTGATTGTGCCTTTGTTCAACACTTCCCTGCGTACGATATTCTGCCTGTGAGTTTGATTGTGCCTTTGTTCAACACTTCCCTCGGTACGATACTCGGCCTGTGAGTTTGATTGTGCCTTTGTTCAACACTTCCCTGCGTACGATACTCTGCCTGTGAGTTTGATTGTGCCTTTGTTCAACACTTCCCTCGGTACGATACTCGGCCTGTGAGTTTGATTGTGCCTTTGTTCAACACTTCCCTGCGTACGATACTCTGCCTGTGAGTTTGATTGTGCCTTTGTTCAACACTTCCCTCGGTACGATACTCGGCCTGTGAGTTTGATTGTGCCTTTGTTCAACACTTCCCTCGGTACGATACTCGGCCTGTGAGTTTGATTGTGCCTTTGTTCAACACTTCCCTCGGTACGATACTCGGCCTGTGAGTTTGATTGTGCCTTTGTTCAACACTTCCCTCGGTACGATACTCGGCCTGTGAGTTTGATTGTGCCTTTGTTCAACACTTCCCTCGGTACGATACTCGGCCTGTGAGTTTGATTGTGCCTTTGTTCAACACTTCCCTCGGTACGATACTCAGCCTGTGAGTTTGATTGTGCCTTTGTTCAACACTTCCCTCGGTACGATACTCGGCCTGTGAGTTTGATTGTGCCTTTGTTCAACACTTCCCTCGGTACGATACTCGGCCTGTGAGTTTGATTGTGCCTTTGTTCAACACTTCCCTCGGTACGATACTCGGCCTGTGAGTTTGATTGTGCCTTTGTTCAACACTTCCCTCGGTACGATACTCGGCCTGTGAGTTTGATTGTGCCTTTGTTCGGTGTGTTACAGCATGACCAGCCTGAGCCTGTGTTTCGACACGAACGACTCTCGGCCGGTGTCCGGGGTGCGCCTTCTGCCGCTGGCCACCAGCCGCGGCCCGCTGGGCAAGACTGGCTCGTCACCGCGACAGGAGGCGGCCGAGAGCGTCACATTCCCGGCACTGGCAGGTGGGTGACGCAGCCACGACCTCGTCACCGCGGCAGGAGGCGGCCGGGAGCGTCACATTCATACACCCGCCATTGTACTGGCGCCGACAGGGAGACGTGTCAGTGTGGCCCAGATCATACACCCGTCATTGTACTGGCGCCGACAGGGAGACGTGTCAGTGTGGCCCAGATCATACACCCGTCATTGTACTGGCGCCGACAGGGAGACGTGTCAGTGTGGCCCAGATCATACACCCGTCATTGTACTGTCGCCGACAGGGAGACGTGTCAGTGTGGCCCATATCATACACCCGCCATTGTACTGGCGCCGACAGGGAGACGTGTCAGTGTGGCCCAGATCATACACCCGCCATTGTACTGGCGCCGACAGGGAGACGTGTCAGTGTGGCCCAGATCATACACCCGTCATTGTACTGGCGCCGACAGGGAGACGTGTCGACTTGCCTCTTTCGAAAATCACTGCAAATAGTTACCATCAACGAGGGCTACCATTAGTGTTAATTCCGGCAAAGTTTCACTGCTCGTGGCTGGCTTGGTATGGCGCAGCCATTTTAAGTTGAGTGGCGCGCTCCCGAATGTAATTACACCACCGCGCTGTGGTGTCGACACGGCGCTCAAACTACCATGGCGACGACAGCGAGCTGCAGGGTGATTCGGCCGAGGCCGGCTCCCCCCACCCTCTGCGGACGCGGGGAACGAGGCCGGCTCCCCCCACCCTCTGCGGACGCGGGGCACGAGGCCGGCTCCCCCCACCCTCTGCGGACGCGGGGAACGAGGCCGGCTCCCCCCACCCTCTGCGGACGCGGGGCACGAGGCCGGCTCCCCCCACCCTCTGCGGACGCGGGGCACGAGGCCGGCTCCCCCCACCCTCTGCGGACGCGGGGCACGAGGCCGGCTCCCCCCACCCTCTGCGGACGCGGGGAACGAGGCCGGCTCCCCCCACCCTCTGCGGACGCGGGGCACGAGGCCGACTCCCCCACCCTCTGCGGACGCGGGGCACGAGGCCGGCTCCCCACCCTCTGCGGACGCGGGGCACGAGGCCGGCTCCCCCCACCCTCTGCGGACGCGGGGCACGAGGCCGGCTCCCCCACCCTCTGCGGACGCGGGGCACGAGGCCGGCTCCCCCACCCTCTGCGGACGCGGGGCACGAGGCCGGCTCCCCCACCCTCTGCGGACGCGGGGCACGAGGCCGGCTCCCCCCACCCTCTGCGGACGCGGGGCACGAGGCCGGCTCCCCCACCCTCTGCGGACGCGGGGCACGAGGCCGGCTCCCCCACCCTCTGCGGACGCGGGGCACGAGGCCGGCTCCCCCCACCCTCTGCGGACGCGGGGCACGAGGCCGGCTCCCCCACCCTCTGCGGACGCGGGGCACGAGGCCGGCTCCCCCACCCTCTGCGAACGCGGGGCACGAGGCCGGCTCCCCCACCCTCTGCGGACGCGGGGCATATGTTGTCCGACTGGGAAGCATCACTTGTTCAATGAGAGAACCACAAGTGGTTTGCGCAGGGAATTAAATCATGCACTGAATGTCATTAAATACAGCGAGCATGCGGTTGCACTTCAGTTTGACTGATTCGAATCTGATGTGCCAGGCTTGAGCGTCCTTACTTAGGTCCATGCTGATTGCCACTTCTGCATACTGTTCCACTGTTCTATGAGCTATGCTAACGACATTGGAGTGCCCTCAGAATACATACAATGGTGCTCAACTCTTCAAATCCACGTAATCTCAAATACCATACACTACCTCATTCGCTCAAATCGATGGCTTAATATGCCTTCAGCGACCAACTTTAATTTCCCCATAAAACTGAATGACTGTACTAATCTATCTCCATGACTAACCAAACAAATGCGAATAATTGCCCATTGCCTGATGTTAAAGGGATTATACGGGTTTCCGTCCTGAAAGTAAATGCACTCTTTTGCAGTTGTATGAGCTTTAAACACGTTTAAAACATTAGACATATAACAGGGACCTTAATGCTAATTTAGTCCATTATTTCAGCAATTATCAGCGTTAAAACTTGGGCGTTTTTCGAGACTAGTATCAGATAACGAGTACTTGATCGGCACTACTGTCCACCACTTTTATTTTAAGATCAATTTTAGAGTTTTGAATTGTCTGCAAGTCCTACACTGGATCACAAAATTACTATACAATTCAAAACTGACGGGACTTTGTATTACTACACACTGTTCGTTGAGGTTTTGTGTTTTTGTGGTTTTCTTATCTCTGGCCTTTAGCGTTGATAATTTGTTGGTGGCGTATTCATTTGTTCGGCATGCAAATTCATGCCAAATATAAAATGTTATGGGAAAACTAGGTAACTGCTGCTGTAGTTGGAACAAAACAAGTTTATTTTCTTTCAAATATTGCTTATTTTACCGGAAATATGCCATACGTGAGGTGTTTTTATTAGCATAAAAGAGATGACTGGCTCTGCCTAAGCCGGTCCTGCAGAAAATACGCGGTGGCATCACCGCGCACTTTGGAATGTCCTTACCTGCAGAAGAGGTCATCTCCAGAAAAATGTGGCTACCGTGGGACTTCTACCACCTTTATAAGTACGTTTTACTATGTAACTCAGTTATTCTGGGAAAAACCCGTATAATCCCTTTAACATCACGGGAGCTTGCAAATGCACCATGGTCGTTGAGCACATCATTTTGTTAAATGGCTCGATGGTTTGTACAGCCGGTTGCAGCGGACCGGTGCTGTGTGCAGCGAATTAAATCCTGCACATTGGCAGCAGTGGCAGCAGGCGGCAGCAATCACCGAGTGTATGGCGCGGTGGGTGCAATATATACGGGCCTCTATTGATCCCAGCGCGTTACCTTGGTCGTCATGGCCGTCACATATGCCACCGTCGGCCCACAGCCGGTCCGGTCCGGACCGGACCGGACCGGACCGGACCGGACCGGACCGGACCGGACCGGACCGGACCGGACCGGACCGGACCGGACCGGACCAGACCAGACCGCACCAGACCGCACCAGACCGCACCAGACCGCACCAGACCGCACCGGACCGGACCGGACCGGACCCCATCGCGGCGTCAGCCGGCTGCTGTTGGCATTTTGATGTGAACTCTGCTGCACCACAGTGGTTGTGTGACGATAGTAAACAGGTGCATCAAAAGAGTCTTTTAATAATGTTAAAGCACCAGGGATGGTATTTACTAGACAGATTTGCCGGCTTTCATCCGTACTCCAGCACTGAAATGCACTGAAGACGAATACAGCGTGAATAGTTCAGCGGTTGATAGTAGGTATCGATTAGGGATGCAAAACTGTTTCCCGCAGACATGACACTTAGTTTAGAATTTGCCACGGCAAGGTAGACATTACGAAAGTCTGACGAACTCGGGCGGGCTTCGCTGGCTATATTTACGTAGAGGCTATAATTATACATGATACTAAATTACAGCTTCCGATCGCAAAATCGGCTAATATTAGGTAGACCGCCAACGTTTCATATCGACGTCACTACGTCGGTTATAACCACGCAGCTATCAGAAGTGCTGGGTGTTCGTGACTCCTGGCGAATCGTTTCGCACCAACAGCGATTTGCCGAAGACATCTGCATCGCATTTACGCAGAAGCAACAAGCGCTGTTCCAGAATTCAAGCGACTTCCGATGGCCCTTTACCTTGGAGACAGACCTTTGCATCGTCTGTCGATTTCGTCGTCTGTCTGACAGAGAGCGTGCTGTCCACAGATGCGGCCAACAGGACGGGCAGCTACCACCTGCCGGCGCTCACGGCACACGACCGGGTCAGCCGCCGCCAGTTCCGGGCCGCATCCCTCGACAAACGTGAGTAACCCCCGCTCACGGCACACGACCGGGTCAGCCGCCGCCAGTTCCGGGCCGCATCCCTCGACAAACGTAAGTAACCCCGCTCACGGCACACGACCGGGTCAGCCGCCGCCAGTTCCGGGCCGCATCCCTCGACAAACGTGAGTACCCCCGCTCACGGCACACGACCGGGTCAGCCGCCGCCAGTTCCGGGCCGCATCCCTCGACAAACGTGAGTAACCCCCGCTCACGGCACACGACCGGGTCAGCCGCCGCCAGTTCCGGGCCGCATCCCTCGACAAACGTAAGTAACCCCGCTCACGGCACACGACCGGGTCAGCCGCCGCCAGTTCCGGGCCGCATCCCTCGACAAACGTGAGTACCCCCGCTCACGGCACACGACCGGGTCAGCCGCCGCCAGTTCCGGGCCGCATCCCTCGACAAACGTGAGTAACCCCCGCTCACGGCACACGACCGGGTCAGCCGCCGCCAGTTCCGGGCCGCATCCCTCGACAAACGTGAGTACCCCCGCTCACGGCACACGACCGGGTCAGCCGCCGCCAGTTCCGGGCCGCATCCCTCGACAAACGTGAGTACCCCCGCTCACGGCACACGACCGGGTCAGCCGCCGCCAGTTCCGGGCCGCATCCCTCGACAAACGTGAGTAACCCCCGCTCACGGCACACGACCGGGTCAGCCGCCGCCAGTTCCGGGCTGCATCCCTCGACAAACGTAAGTAACCCCGCTCACGGCACACGACCGGGTCAGCCGCCGCCAGTTCCGGGCCGCATCCCTCGCCAACGTGGGTAACCCCCGCTCACGGCACACGACCGGGTCAGCCGCCGCCAGTTCCGGGCCGCATCCCTCGACAAACGTGAGTAACCCCCGCTGACGGCACACGACCGGGTCAGCCGCCGCCAGTTTCGGGCCGCATCCCTCGACAAACGTGGGTAACCCCCGCTCACGGCACACGACCGGGTCAGCCGCCGCCAGTTCCGGGCCGCATCCCTCGACAAACGTGAGTGACCCCCGCTCACGGCACACGACCGGGTCAGCCGCCGCCAGTTCCGGGCCGCATCCCTCGACAAACGTGAGTGACCCCCGCTCACGGCACACGACCGGGTCAGCCGCCGCCAGTTTCGGGCCGCATCCCTCGACAAACGTGAGTAACCCCCGCTGACGGCACACGACCGGGTCAGCCGCCGCCAGTTTCGGGCCGCATCCCTCGACAAACGTGAGTAACCCCGCCCACGGCACACGACCGGGTCAGCCGCCGCCAGTTCCGGGCCGCATCCCTCGACAAACGTGAGTGACCCCCGCTCACGGCACACGACCGGGTCAGCCGCCGCCAGTTCCGGGCCGCATCCCTCGACAAACGTGAGTAACCCCCCGCTGACGGGCCACGACCCGGTCAGCCGCCGCCAGTTTCGGGCCGCATCCCTCGACAAACGTGAGTAACCCCCGCTGACGGGCCACATCAAAGCACTATGTGCGCTCAACAAAGCTGAGCGAGTACCTACCCAATTTCTTCGTAACCAAGTTCAGCGTGTAATGCTAAAGCGACCTGGGAAACCTTTTACTTGTAATTCTCCGAATTTAGATCGTTGGATGTTAGTGTAACTAAACCGACCGTAACTCGCCGTTAGCTGTCGCGTGCCGTGGTGTATCGCTGTGTTTTAACATCCCGCTGCACTGTGACCGTGACCGGACAAATTCTGTCATGTCTGCCGTGACCGTGACCGGACAAATTCTGTCATGTCTGACGTGACCGTGACCGGACAAATTATGTCATGTCTGACGTGACCGTGACCGGACAAATTCTGTCATGTCTGCCGTGACCGTGACCGGACAAATTCTGTCATGTCTGACGTGACCGTGACCGGACACATTCTGTCATGTCTGCCGTGACTGTGGCTGTGACAGATTCTGTCATGCCTGCCGTAACTGTAGCTGTGACAGATTCGGTTGTGTCTGCCAGATTCTGTCATGCCTGCCGTAACTGTGGCTGTGACATATTCTGTTGTGCCTGCCGTAACTGTGGCTGTGACAGATTCTGTTGTGTCTGCCGTGACCGTGGCTGTGACAGATTCTGTTGTGTCTGCCGTGACTGTGGCTGTGACAGATTCTGTTGTTTCTGCCGTGACCGTAGCTGTGACATATTCTGTTGTGTCTGCTGTGATTGTGGCTGTGACAGATTCTGTTTTGTCTGCCGTGAATGTGGCTGTGACAGATTCTGTTGTGTCTGCCGTGACTGTGGCTGTGACAGATTCTGTTGTGTCTGCCGTGACCGTGGCTGTGACAGATTCTGTTGTGTCTGCCGTGACCGTGGCTGTGACAGATTCTGTTGTGTCTGCCGTGACCGTGACTGTGACAGATTCTGTTGTGTCTGCCGTGACTGTGGCTGCGACAGATTAGGTTGTGTCTGCCGTGACTGTGGCTGTGACAAATTCTGTTTTGTCTGCCGTGACCGTGGCTGTGACAGATTATGTTGTGTCTGCCGTGACTGTGGCTGTGACAGATTCTGTTGTGTCTGCCGTGACTTTAGGCTGTGACAGATTCCGTTGTGTCTGCCGTGACGGTAGTTGTGACAGTCTGGTGACGTTCCCCTGTCGCCGCGGTCCACAGTGCCGGAGGAGGGTGAAGAGATGATGGCCTTGGCGCTCTCCACCCGTAACGCGTACAGCGGTCCCCGGGAGCGCACGCGCCACCCGGTGGACTGCGTGGCGCGGCCCGGCGCCGGCCACCCGCTGCCGGAGCTCGGCTGCGCCCGGCCAGCCGACTCTCAGCCACTAACCGTGCAGAGACAGATTGTGGAGGCGGCGCTGCGGCCGGCCGGCGACCGGGGCACGCGGCCGCCGCCGCCGCTCTCCGACGGCCACCTGTTGCAGCTAGTGCTCTCGCAGCCGGAGGACGCCGGAGACCTGCACCTGAGCGACCTGGAGAGCAGCCAGCGGCTGACCAGCGGCGCCAGCTCGGCGGCCCCCTCCTCCGCCGCCTCGGCCTCTGCCACACCGGCCGACAGCGAGGCCGAGACGGAGCCCAGTGACGACTTCGGCTGGTCCCTGTTCAGGAGGAAGCGGGGTATCCCCACCACCTCGCGGCCGGCGGCCCACGGCCCGGCGCCGGCCGAGAGACCGACGGCCCGGCCGCGGCTCGGCGTCGCTGATGACGCGTTCACCAGCGATCCGGCCGCTGCCCCGGCGGTGCCCGGCGTTACCGGCGGAGGAGGAGCGGGGGACGCCGGGGCCCCGCTGCGGCGCGGCGCGCTGCACCCTGACGCGGCCCCGCTGCGGCGGCCGGTGGTGGCGCGGCGCGGTCGGAGCCGCTCGCCTCGCGCGCCGGCCGAGCCGCCGGACGTGGCCGAGTACGCCGAGAGCCGGCCAGGCAGCGCCGTCAGCGCCGTCAGCGCCGTCAGCGAGACGGAGCGGCCGCGGTCTCAAGAGCAGCAGATACGAACTCTTCTGGCACGACTCACCGAGATGGCCGACAACGGTCAGTACTTAGTACATACGGGGACGGCCGAAAACGGCAGTACATCGCAGGGGGGGGGGGGGGGGGGCAGCCGGCTGGCACGGTCATGCAGGACTGGAAGCCAATGCAGAGTCTAAAGCGTCAGTACAGGCTCAGTATCCCCTGTCTTGGCGGTAGGGCGGGGTGGGGTGGGGACTCGGGCGCGCTCCTCACCTACCGGAGAAGGATGGCCAGTACAGGCTCAGTATCCCCTGTCTTGGCGGTAGGGCGGGGTGGGGTGGGGACTCGGGCGCGCTCCTCACCTACCGGAGAAGGATGGCCAGTACAGGCTCAGTATCCCCTGTCTTGGCGGTAGGGTGGGGTGGGGTGGGGACTCGGGCGCGCTCCTCACCTACCGGGGAAGGATGGCCAGTACAGGCTCAGTATCCCCTGTCTTGGCGGTAGGGCGGGGTGGGGTGGGGACTCGGGCGCGCTCCTCACCTACCGGAGAAGGATGGCCAGTACAGGCTCAGTATCCCCTGTCTTGGCGGTAGGGCGGGGTGGGGTGGGGACTCGGGCGCGCTCCTCACCTACCGGGGAAGGATGGCCAGTACTGGCTCAGTATCCCCTGTCTTGGCGGTAGGGCGGGGTGGGGTGGGGACTCGGGCGCGCTCCTCACCTACCGGGGAAGGATGGCCAGTACAGGCTCAGTATCCCCTGTCTTGGCGGTAGGGCGGGGTGGGGTGGGGACTCGGGCGCGCTCCTCACCTACCGGAGGATGGCTAGTACAGGCTCAGTATCCCCTGTGTTGGCGGTAGGGCGGGGTGGGGTGGGGACTCGGGCGCGCTCCTCACCTACCGGAGAAGGATGGCCAGTACAGGCTCAGTATCCCCTGTCTTGGCGGTAGGGTGGGGTGGGGTGGGGACTCGGGCGCGCTCCTCACCTACCGGAGAAGGATGGCCAGTACAGGCTCAGTATCCCCTGTCTTGGCGGTAGGGCGGGGCGGGGTGGGGTGGGGACTCGGGCGCGCTCCTCACCTACCGGAGAAGGATGGCCAGTACAGGCTCAGTATCCCCTGTCTTGGCGGTAGGGCGGGGTGGGGTGGGGACTCGGGCGCGCTCCTCACCTACCGGAGAAGGATGGTCAGTACAGGCTCAGTATCCCCTGTCTTGGCGGTAGGGTGGGGTGGGGTGGGGACTCGGGCGCGCTCCTCACCTACCGGAGAAGGATGGCCAGTACAGGCTCAGTATCCCCTGTCTTGGCGGTAGGGCGGGGACTCGGGCGCGCTCCTCACCTACCGGGGAAGGATGGCCAGTACAGGCTCAGTATCCCCTGTCTTGGCGGTAGGGCGGGGTGGGGTGGGGACTCGGGCGCGCTCCTCACCTACCGGGGAAGGATGGCCAGTACAGGCTCAGTATCCGCTGTCTTGGCGGTAGGGCGGGGTGGGGTGGGGACTCGGGCGCGCTCCTCACCTACCGGAGAAGGATGGCCAGTACAGGCTCAGTATCCCCTGTCTTGGCGGTAGGGCGGGGTGGGGTGGGGACTCGGGCGCGCTCCTCACCTACCGGAGAAGGATGGCCAGTACAGGCTCAGTATCCCCTGTCTTGGCGGTAGGGCGGGGTGGGGTGGGGACTCGGGCGCGCTCCTCACCTACCGGAGAAGGATGGCCAGTACAGGCTCAGTATCCCCTGTCTTGGCGGTAGGGCGGGGTGGGGTGGGGACTCGGGCGCGCTCCTCACCTACCGGAGAAGGATGGCCAGTACAGGCTCAGTATCCCCTGTCTTGGCGGTAGGGCGGGGTGGGGTGGGGACTCGGGCGCGCTCCTCACCTACCGGAGAAGGATGGCCAGTACAGGCTCAGTATCCCGTGTCTTGGCGGTAGGGCGGGGTGGGGTGGGGACTCGGGCGCGCTCCTCACCTACCGGAGAAGGATGGCCAGTACAGGCTCAGTATCCCCTGTCTTGGCGGTAGGGCGGGGTGGGGTGGGGACTCGGGCGCGCTCCTCACCTACCGGAGAAGGATGGCCAGTACAGGCTCAGTATCCCCTGTCTTGGCGGTAGGGCGGGGTGGGGTGGGGACTCGGGCGCGCTCCTCACCTACCGGAGAAGGATGGCTAGTACAGGCTCAGTATCCCCTGTGTTGGCGGTAGGGCGGGGTGGGGTGGGGACTCGGGCGCGCTCCTCACCTACCGGAGAAGGATGGCCAGTACAGGCTCAGTATCCCCTGTCTTGGCGGTAGGGCGGGGTGGGGTGGGGACTCGGGCGCGCTCCTCACCTACCGGAGAAGGATGGCCAGTACAGGCTCAGTATCCGCTGTCTTGGCGGTAGGGCGGGGTGGGGTGGGGACTCGGGCGCGCTCCTCACCTACCGGAGAAGGATGGCCAGTACAGGCTCAGTATCCCCTGTCTTGGCGGTAGGGCGGGGTGGGGTGGATACTCGGGCGCGCTCCTCACCTACCGGAGAAGGATGGCCAGTACAGGCTCAGTATCCCCTGTCTTGGCGGTAGGGCGGGGTGGGGTGGGGACTCGGGCGCGCTCCTCACCTACCGGGGAAGGATGGCCAGTACAGGCTCAGTATCCCCTGTCTTGGCGGTAGGGCGGGGTGGGGTGGGGACTCGGGCGCGCTCCTCACCTACCGGAGAAGGATGGCCAGTACAGGCTCAGTATCCCCTGTTTTGGCGGTAGGGCGGGGTGGGGTGGGGACTCGGGCGCGCTCCTCACCTACCGGAGAAGGATGGCCAGTACAGGCTCAGTATCCCCTGTCTTGGCGGTAGGGCGGGGTGGGGTGGGGACTCGGGCGCGCTCCTCACCTACCGGAGAAGGATGGCCAGTACAGGCTCAGTATCCCCTGTCTTGCCGGTAGGGTGGGGTGGGGTGGGGACTCGGGCGCGCTCCTCACCTACCGGGGAAGGATGGCCAGTACAGGCTCAGTATCCCCTGTCTTGGCGGTAGGGCGGGGTGGGGTGGGGACTCGGGCGCGCTCCTCACCTACCGGGGAAGGATGGCCAGTACAGGCTCAGTATCCCCTGTCTTGGCGGTAGGGCGGGGTGGGGTGGGGACTCGGGCGCGCTCCTCACCTACCGGAGAAGGATGGCCAGTACAGGCTCAGTATCCCCTGTCTTGGCGGTAGGGCGGGGTGGGGTGGGGACTCGGGCGCGCTCCTCACCTACCGGGGAAGGATGGCCAGTACAGGCTCAGTATCCCCTGTCTTGGCGGTAGGGCGGGGTGGGGTGGGGACTCGGGCGCGCTCCTCACCTACCGGGGAAGGATGGCCAGTACAGGCTCAGTATCCCCTGTCTTGGCGGTAGGGCGGGGTGGGGTGGGGACTCGGGCGCGCTCCTCACCTACCGGAGAAGGATGGCCAGTACAGGCTCAGTATCCCCTGTCTTGGCGGTAGGGCGGGGTGGGGTGGGGACTCGGGCGCGCTCCTCACCTACCGGAGAAGGATGGCCAGTACAGGCTCAGTATCCCCTGTCTTGGCGGTAGGGCGGGGTGGGGTGGGGACTCGGGCGCGCTCCTCACCTACCGGAGAAGGATGGCCAGTACAGGCTCAGTATCCCCTGTCTTGGCGGTAGGGCGGGGTGGGGTGGGGACTCGGGCGCGCTCCTCACCTACCGGGGAAGGATGGCCAGTACAGGCTCAGTATCCCCTGTCTTGGCGGTAGGGCGGGGTGGGGTGGGGACTCGGGCGCGCTCCTCACCTACCGGAGAAGGATGGCCAGTACAGGCTCAGTATCCCCTGTCTTGGCGGTAGGGCGGGGTGGGGTGGGGACTCGGGCGCGCTCCTCACCTACCGGGGAAGGATGGCCAGTACAGGCTCAGTATCCCCTGTCTTGGCGGTAGGGCGGGGTGGGGTGGGGACTCGGGCGCGCTCCTCACCTACCGGAGAAGGATGGCCAGTACAGGCTCAGTATCCCCTGTCTTGGCGGTAGGGCGGGGTGGGGTGGGGACTCGGGCGCGCTCCTCACCTACCGGAGAAGGATGGCCAGTACAGGCTCAGTATCCCCTGTCTTGGCGGTAGGGCGGGGTGGGGTGGGGACTCGGGCGCGCTCCTCACCTACCGGAGAAGGATGGCCAGTACAGGCTCAGTATCCCCTGTCTTGGCGGTAGGGTGGGGTGGGGTGGGGACTCGGGCGCGCTCCTCACCTACCGGAGAAGGATGGCCAGTGCAGGCTCAGTATCCCCTGTCTTGGCGGTAGGGCGGGGCGCGCTCCTCACCTACCGGAGAAGGATGGCCAGTACAGGCTCAGTATCCCCTGTCTTGGCGGTAGGGTGGGGTGGGGTGGGGACTCGGGCGCGCTCCTCACCTACCGGAGAAGGATGGCCAGTACAGGCTCAGTATCCCCTGTCTTGGCGGTAGGGCGGGGCGCGCTCCTCACCTACCGGAGAAGGATGGCCAGTACAGGCTCAGTATCCCCTGTCTTGGCGGTAGGGCGGGGTGGGGTGGGGACTCGGGCGCGCTCCTCACCTACCGGAGAAGGATGGCCAGTACAGGCTCAGTATCCCCTGTCTTGGCGGTAGGGCGGGGTGGGGTGGGGACTCGGGCGCGCTCCTCACCTACCGGGGAAGGATGGCCAGTACAGGCTCAGTATCCCCTGTCTTGGCGGTAGGGCGGGGTGGGGTGGGGACTCGGGCGCGCTCCTCACCTACCGGGGAAGGATGGCCAGTACAGGCTCAGTATCCCCTGTCTTGGCGGTAGGGCGGGGTGGGGTGGGGACTCGGGCGCGCTCCTCACCTACTGGGGAAGGATGGCCAGTACAGGCTCAGTATCCCCTGTCTTGGCGGTAGGGCGGGGTGGGGTGGGGACTCGGGCGCGCTCCTCACCTACCGGAGAAGGATGGCCAGTACAGGCTCAGTATCCCCTGTCTTGGCGGTAGGGCGGGGTGGGGTGGGGACTCGGGCGCGCTCCTCACCTACCGGGGAAGGATGGCCAGTACAGGCTCAGTATCCCCTGTCTTGGCGGTAGGGCGGGGTGGGGTGGGACTCGGGCGCGCTCCTCACCTACCGGAGAAGGATGGCCAGTACAGGCTCAGTATCCCCTGTGTTGGCGGTAGGGCGGGGTGGGGTGGGGACTCGGGCGCGCTCCTCACCTACCGGAGAAGGATGGCCAGTGCAGGCTCAGTACCCCCTGTCTTGGCGGTAGGGCGGGGCGCGCTCCTCACCTACCGGAGAAGGATGGCCAGTACAGGCTCAGTATCCCCTGTCTTGGCGGTAGGGTGGGGTGGGGTGGGGACTCGGGCGCGCTCCTCACCTACCGGAGAAGGATGGCCAGTACAGACTCAGTATCCCCTGTCTTGGCGGTAGGGCGGGGCGCGCTCCTCACCTACCGGAGAAGGATGGCCAGTACAGGCTCAGTATCCCCTGTCTTGGCGGTAGGGCGGGGTGGGGTGGGGACTCGGGCGCGCTCCTCACCTACCGGAGAAGGATGGCCAGTACAGGCTCAGTATCCCCTGTCTTGGCGTTAGGGCGGGGTGGGGTGGGGACTCGGGCGCGCTCCTCACCTACCGGGGAAGGATGGCCAGTACAGGCTCAGTATCCCCTGTCTTGGCGGTAGGGCGGGGTGGGGTGGGGACTCGGGCGCGCTCCTCACCTACCGGGGAAGGATGGCCAGTACAGGCTCAGTATCCCCTGTCTTGGCGGTAGGGCGGGGTGGGGTGGGGACTCGGGCGCGCTCCTCACCTACCGGGGAAGGATGGCCAGTACAGGCTCAGTATCCCCTGTCTTGGCGGTAGGGCGGGGTGGGGTGGGGACTCGGGCGCGCTCCTCACCTACCGGAGAAGGATGGCCAGTACAGGCTCAGTATCCCCTGTCTTGGCGGTAGGGCGGGGTGGGGTGGGGACTCGGGCGCGCTCCTCACCTACCGGGGAAGGATGGCCAGTACAGGCTCAGTATCCCCTGTCTTGGCGGTAGGGCGGGGTGGGGTGGGGACTCGGGCGCGCTCCTCACCTACCGGAGAAGGATGGCCAGTACAGGCTCAGTATCCCCTGTGTTGGCGGTAGGGCGGGGTGGGGTGGGGACTCGGGCGCGCTCCTCACCTACCGGAGAAGGATGGCCAGTACAGGCTCAGTATCCGCTGTCTTGGCGGTAGGGCGGGGTGGGGTGGGGACTCGGGCGCGCTCCTCACCTACCGGAGAAGGATGGCCAGTACAGGCTCAGTATCCGCTGTCTTGGCGGTAGGGTGGGGCGCGCTCCTCACCTACCGGGGAAGGATGGCTACCTATCAAATCATGTTTTCATATTCCTAATTGACCCTAAAAGTCATACAATCACTCTTAATGAGCATTCCTGCCAAACTATTCGCAATGGAAGACGTATGGCTGCCAGGAATATACAAGCAATTACTTACTTCTCTAAGTCTGCAGTGCGGTTTCTACATTGTCATTAATTTCGTTATCGTTTACACTATCTAGTTAACATGATGGTGTACTATGGTAATGGAGCATTCTCTATCGATTCAGATACCTTTCATGTCTATTGTATTACCGTTTCGAGCGCACGACACCGTTTCATGTTCGTTTTCTTCCTGTTGTGGCAGAGTGGTTTGAAGCCACGGCCATTGTCGGCACACGCTCGGAAAACACTGGTTACTATAGACGTATTGTAGTGCAAATCGATGCTATTGTTATGCTGCTGCACTTTGTCCATGAATGCCGGGGAATGCCGGAGACTGCCGGATTGTGCGGCGGGCCGCAGCGGCGCTGTCTTGAGTGTTGTTTGCCGCGACAGTGGCTGGGAACCTGTGTTGACAGCGGCAGCTGGCCCGCAGCAGACTACAAACACTGTGTCATGCGCTGGTAGTAGGGGCTGCGGAGAGGCTCCGTCTTGATCCTGGTGTTACCACGGAATATGTAACAACTGCGCTGGCAGGGGGCTGCGGAGAGGCTCCGTCTCGATCCTGGTGTTACCACGGAATATGTAACAACAACCCACTAAACGGCTTGTTTTATGTCTAATATGAGGTTTTTCAGATGATTTAGCTGTTTCGTGAAGCCGTTTAAAACATCAATATAGGTCGCCTTAAAGGGAATGTTTCACCTTTGTATTGGTTTTGAACTGAGACAGCCATTATCTTTGGCCGTTATTGAAATGTCTAAATTATTAAGATAATTTTCCTCAAAACTTATCCGTTTTTAAGCAATTTAATTTTGAATTTGCAAAAGGGGGTCTATGCAAGTCCCGCCGCTGATTGGCTGACAGCCAGTTCAAGATTGTTGGTCCTGGAAGTCAGACGACCTGTATTTCTCGAACCTTGTCTGGATTACCGAATACGATGTAAACAACGGCCAACGCGATAGGTTGCGGTTCAAGTTGAAGTTTTTCGCGTTGTTTGAAGTCTCAGTTATGGATTGATAGTTTTTTATTATAAATAAATATTGAGCTATCGCAATGCCTTGCACTCGTCATTGTGTTCTGTGCGGAAGAAGACACAGTTCCACAATGGTTGTATTTAAGTCGCCAGCATTGTCTGGAAACGATTGTGCCATGTCATAACACGCGCCCTGGAGGGCTACTGATAATTACACGCCCTGGAGGGGGGGGGGGGGGGGGGGTTCGCCCCCCCCCCCCCCCACTATGATCTCGAAAACCACGCAACGTAGCGACAAGCGTAAGCCGGTGTTAGATAGCTCTAGACAAGCTCTATCGAAAGTATACGTTTTTTTTGTAGGTCAGGTCAATATTGAGATCACCAGAGGTCATCAAAGGTCAGATTTGCCAGTTTTAGGACTTCGCTTCGAACACCCAAATATCTCGGGAGCTGTGATAGTTAAGAACAAACGGAAAAAACAATCGAAAACTCTTGAAAAATGCAATAGCCATGGGTGTCCTCAGATATGAGCTCAGGTCAATAGTTAAGGCTCCAGAGGTCATCAAATGTCAAAAAGGTTATTTTTTGGCAAAATTTATTTTTGCAAATAACTTTTTACCTAATAAAGATAAAGAAATGCGTTTGACGCCATCGTGTTTGTCTTGTCAAGGCACTTCAAATGATATTCATGTTGACCAGGTTAGGTCAACTGATAAATTTGACCTCAGGTCAAGGTCAAGTGGTGACCCAATTAGGTCATGTTGCATATTTAGAGACGTGTCCCGACGAGACAAACGCATTGGTTCTATTTTCACTTCTCTATCTTCATTATGCCGATAGTTATTGACAACACAGTGTTGGCGGTCATGAAATTGATCTGACCTTAGGTCACCGATATCAGAAATCCGAGATTAACAAATTGTAGGTATATATAACCTTGTGAAATCCTGCAAGTTTGAAACGAATCGGCCTAAAACTGTGACTCCGGTACTACCGCAAACGTTTTGGAGATGGGGTCATCACGTGACCTGGTCTGGTAACCTGACCTGAGATGACCCGAGGTCAAGAATTTTACATTATGTGGGTAGTTAATTTCCAAACACTATGCAAAAAATGGCGGTGCTGCGCGCCGCCGTTTTTGCGCTATCCTTAAAAAACCTGAGGTGTGGGCGGATTTCGCCCCCCTCCCCCTCCCTCCAGGGCGCATGATAATAGCGTAAAGGTTTTCTCTATAGCTCTCTATTGCTCAATAATGACGTCATCATCCCAAATTTAACAACTTAACTTGTATAAAGAAAAGGGACTTCGAGAGAAAAAATATTGCCATCGTTTTCAGCAGCACTTACTTCATATTTTCGACTACAACCAGCGTATATTTGACAACTTTCAGAAAGGTAAAACATTCCCTTTAAAGTATCTATATGAAATTATACGTATTTTTATGCGTGAGAATCTGGGACTTCATGGCCGATGGCGTCCTCCTTCCTGGCCGTGTACTGCTGTCACTGACTGTCATACTTACTGCATCTGTACGTCGAATTCTGTTCGACGTTGCAGGGAAATTGGCTGATGAAGGCCGCCATGGCGGGGGGGGGGGGGGGGGGGGGGGGCGGGGGGGGGGGGGGGGGGGGCAGTGACATAACACCGGTAATTACAAATTCAGCACAAACCATACTTCTGCAGCGTATTGACGAGAGGCAATACGGAAGTTGAGGACGGAAGTTAATTAACCCAAGTGCTGTTTGTAAAATTAAGCGACCGTAGATGTAAGTGTGCATATTTTGCGACATCAGCTGTCGGGACAGGTATGATTTGCAAATATTAAACGCATTTGTAGCATAAATGCAAGATGATTCAGTTTCGAAAAACATTTGCTTTAAGAAAAGTTAACTGGAATGCTTGAATTCCGTTGCTCATTTCCCGAAAACTAACATTGTTTCAGAAACGTTCTCACCATGTTGCACTGCACTGCAGATGAGTAAGACCAATGAGAAGAAAAAATGGTGTCCTGGAATGTTGCAAATTCGCTATAGAGACTTGGAATAACAACTGGCGATAGAATGGTATCACCAACCGTATCATGGCGATTTCTGGCCTGAGTAATTTTCATACTTGACACAAACGCTGATCGTTTAAATTCTTAGTGGCTTGTACTTAATTTAGAAGTAACATCAATTTTTAAGCCCTTTAATTAACATTAATTTAGAAGCCCTTTGCAACATCAATTTTTATTTACCATTGTTTTCACTAAGTATTCCCAACTATTTAAGACATTGTTTCCAAAATTGACACCTAGGTCAAAATCTTAACCCGCGCACTGCAAGGGCGGGGGGGGGGGGTTGATTTCCGCCTTCCCTCAGGTTTTTAGCAGATAGCGAAAAAACGGCGTCGCTGCGCGCCGCCGGTTTTGACACACCTGTTAGTACATCAATTGCGCACCCCTTTTAAAAAAATAACCTATATAATAATAAGTGACCCCACCTCCAAAAATGTTTGCAGTTGTGCCAAAGGCAGAGTTTCTCACCGATCAGTTTGAAACTTACAGGATGTCATGAGGGCATAAGTACTTACAATTCTTTTATCTTGGAATTTTGATATCGGTGACCTAAGGCCAGGTCAATTTCGTAACTTCCCATAAGTCAATGGGGAAATATACAAATGCTTCCTATTTCAAGGATATGCATGATATTAGTCCAATTACGTCTGGATAATGTTATTATAGGATATTCTTGATGATCCAAGTGTAAATTTTGTTCAGTGACCCCTTGGGGTCATTTGAGGTCATCCGTGGTCACCATCACTTTTATGTCAATAACTCCCGACATAATCAAGACAGAGAAGTAAAACAGACAGCAATGTGTTTGTCCCGTCGAGACACGTCTTCCCATATACAACATGTTCTACTTGGGTCACCACTTGACTTTGACCTGAGGTCAATTTTTTTCGTTGACTTCACAAGGTCACCATGTATATTATTCAAAGCGCCTTGAAGAGATAAACACAATGGAGTAAACAGTTTTCCGTTATCTTTATTAAGTACAAAGTAAATAGCGAAACACGATTTTGCAAAAAGCAGCATTTTTTTTTCTTTTTTGACCTCTGGAGCCTCAAATATTGCCCTGAGGTGTAATTTGAAGACATTTTGTCGATTGAAAATTGAACTGGCTGGCGATTACTTTTTTCCTTTTGTTTCTAACTATCATAGTTTCTGAGATATACGGGAATTTCTGGAGTGAAGCGAAAAAATAGCGAAAGTTTAACCTTTGATGACCTCTGGTGACCTCAATTTTGACCTGACCTAAAAAATACTGAACACTTTCGATAGAACTTGTATCAAGCTATCGAATACCGTTTTCCGCTTGTTGCTACGTAGCGTAGTTCTTGAGATCTCACGGGGGCGGAAATCAACAGGAACTCCCTGCAGTTCGTGTTCGGTGCAAACCCCATGCAGTGCGCGGGTTAAAATTAATGCACTGCACAATTAAGTATATGAGAAATTTGGCGAAAGTTCTATGAGCACTACATTACGGACTGTGTGTTGTGATGCGTCGGTGACATTGCCTAATGCTTGTTAGATGCGACACCAGTGGAGACCCCGAGGCTGCTGAATTTGCACGTCCCTGACGTTATTGTGTGCTCTGTCCAGCCTGTCACCAGCTAATGGTCGGGGGCTGTAAATGGTTCACAAACTGTCAGGCGGCGCCACGCCCCGTTTTATGGTGAACCCAGTGTGTTTAGCCGCTAAACAGGCCACACCACACACGCACGGTGGCGGGTGAAACACAACAGACCGGTCATGCGGGGGGGAGGGTTGATCTGACACACTTCTACCTGAGGTGTAGTTACAAATGGCGACAACTGTCCGTCTTACTGACGGTGTATTTGTTTTTGCTGAGTGTTCCTGCTGCTACCTGAGGTGTAGGTACAAATGGCGACAACTGTCCGTCTTACTGACGGTGTATTTGTTTTTGCTGAGTGTTCCTGCTGGGTGTTGGCGGTAGTGTCCTAGGATTTCTACCTGAGGTGTAGTTACAAATGGCGACAACTGTCCGTCTTACTGACGGTGTATTTGTTTTTGCTGAGTGTTCCTGCTGGGTGTTGGCGGTAGTGTCCTAGGATTTCTACCTGAGGTGTAGTTACAAATGGCGACAACTGTCCGTCTTACTGACGGTGTATTTGTTTTTGCTGAGTGTTCCTGCTGGGTGTTGGCGGTAGTGTCCTAGGATTTCTACCTGAGGTGTAGTTACAAATGGCGACAACTGTCCGTCTTACTGACGGTGTATTTGTTTTTGCTGAGTGTTCCTGCTGGGTGTTGGCGGTAGTGTCCTAGGATTTCTACCTGAGGTGTAGTTACAAATGGCGACAACTGTCCGTCTTACTGACGGTGTATTTGTTTTTGCTGAGTGTTCCTGCTGGGTGTTGGCGGTAGTGTCCTAGGATTTCTACCTGAGGTGTAGTTACAAATGGCGACAACTGTCCGTCTTACTGACGGTGTATTTGTTTTTGCTGAGTGTTCCTGCTGGGTGTTGGCGGTAGTGTCCTAGGATTTCTACCTGAGGTGTAGTTACAAATGGCGACAACTGTCCGTCTTACTGACGGTGTATTTGTTTTTGCTGAGTGTTCCTGCTGGGTGTTGGCGGTAGTGTCCTAGGATTGCAAAATTTGGGTGGGAAACGACACCCTGTGGGTAATATTTTTCCACTCTTTTCCACAGTTTTCCACTCCCTAAATCAAGATGTATTGGATAACTATAACCCTAACACTGATACTACTCATGCTAACATTAACCTGTGGATGAAAACAACAGGTTAGGAATGTATTGCCATTTGTAACAGCACTGATTCTGATGGGTGAGTTCTTTTTTAGGCTGAATTTTCCACTCTTTATGGCGATTTTTAGGCCCAATTTCCCACTCCGCACCCTGGCTTCAAATAAATTCTAGGACCCTGCCCAGGGGTGTAACTTTGGAAATGACATTGGGTGTGCAAATCATAGTGAGGGCCTCCTGGCAAGTTGTCAGGGGGCCTCCTGACGAGTTGTCAGGGGTCCTCCTGACGAGTTGTCAGGGGTCCTCCTGACGAGTTGTCAGGGGTCCTCCTGACGAGTTGTCAGGGGT
The DNA here is from genome assembly GCA_036785665.1 of Chirona hameri. Lineage (NCBI taxonomy): Eukaryota > Metazoa > Arthropoda > Thecostraca > Balanomorpha > Balanidae > Chirona > Chirona hameri. The sequence goes on from JAXIVJ010005946.1 coordinate 45,451, forward strand.
CCTCCTGGCAAGTTGTCAGGGGTCCTCCTGACGAGTTGTCAGGGGGCCTCCTGACGAGTTGTCAGGGGTCCTCCTGGCAAGTTGTCAGGGGTCCTCCTGGCAAGTTGTCAGGGGGGCCTCCTGACAAGTTGTCAGGGGGCCTCCAGTTCATCACCCCTGGTATGCCTGCAAGTAAGCCGACGTTAGCAAACGTATGTGTTGCAACTAACGTCACGCCTTAAACCCGCGCCCCGCTGGGGTGGTGGTAACTTTTACCCCCCCCCCCACACCCCACCGCCCTCCCGAATTTCCTCAATAACTTGAAAACTATGACGTATAACGACTTCAAACTTTCAGTACCTTATGCTGCATTAAATAAGTCTTCTCACTAAATTTCACTGAAATTGAGGTAGTACTGTGGGAGATCATGACGTTTTGATGACGTCATGTTATGCCATTTTTGGTGGAAAAACGATAAATGTTTGACAAATCCCAGACATTCGAATTTTAAAGCGAATTGCAAATACAAGCTGTAAAAGAAAGGCAATGACATTCACTTGAAATGGCTATGTCGGATTTGCGAACTTTTGGGTTTTTGACCACTAAAGATAAAATAAAATCAGAGAACTTTCCTCATTTTTTTGTTTGTTAAAGATATAAAAAACGGAATATATATGAGAGAACCAAGTATGGACGATACCCAAACCACATTTCAAAGCAATATCTTTATTTGTTACTGACTTATGGCTCCCTAAGTATAAGTAACTCATGACGCCATTTTTTTAAGTTACGTTTTGTTTGCTTTTATTGACCAGAAACAGACAATAAATGTCACTGCTGTATTTCTGAGACAAATCGGTTTAGAAACATGCCTTTTTATGTAGATTTATCAATTTCAACAAAAAGAGGGGGCGAAATCCGCCCACCCCTAAGATTTTTCGAGGATAGCGGAAAAACGGCGGCACGCAGCGCCGCTGTTTTTTGGATGCCTGTTCGGATTTCAGCTATTTCCCCTATTTTTCAACTATTATTATTACTATTATAAGGATTTCAACTACATTACGTGCAATTCTTGACTTTGAGTCATCTCAGGTCAGGTCACCAGACCAGGACACGTGATGACCCCACCTCCAAACGTTTGCGGTCGTACCACAGCCAGTTTTAGGCCGATGGGTTTCAAACTTGCAGGACTTCATAAGTTCATAGGTACCTACAATGGTTTTAACTCGGATTTTTGTTTATATCGGTGAGGGAGGGAGGGAGGGAGGGAGGGAGGGAGGGAGGGAGGGAGGGAGGGAGGGAGGGAGGGAGGGAGGGAGGGAGGGAGGGAGGGAGGGAGGGAGGGAGGGAGGGAGGGAGGGAGGGAGGGAGGGAGGGAGGGAGGGAGGGAGGGAGGGAGGGAGGGTGTGTGAGTGTGTGGGTGTGTGGGTGTGTGGGTGTGTGGGTGTGTGGGTGTGTGGGTGTGTGGGTGTGTGGGTGTGTGGGTGTGTGGGTGTGTGGGTGTGTGGGTGTGTGGGTGTGTGGGTGTGTGGGTGTGTGGGTGTGTGGGTGTGTGGGTGGGGGGGGGGGGAGGGAGGGTGTGTGGGTGTGTGGGTGGGAGGGAGGGTGTGTGGGTGTGTGGGTGTGTGGGTGTGTGGGTGTGTGGGAGGGAGGGTGTGTGGGTGTGTGGGTGTGTGGGTGTGTGGGTGTGTGGGTGTGTGGGTGTGTGGGTGTGTGGGTGTGTGGGTGTGTGGGTGGGTGGGGGTGTGGGTGGGTGGGTGGGTGGGTGGGTGGGTGGGTGGGTGGGTGGGTGGGTGGGTGGGTGGGTGGGAGGGAGGGAGGGAGGGAGGGAGGGAGGGAGGGAGGGAGGGAGGGAGGGAGGGAGGGAGGGAGGGAGGGAGGGAGGGAGGGAGGGAGGGAGGGAGGGAGAGGGGGCGAAATCCGCCCACCCCTAATATTTTTCGAGGATAGCGGAAAAATGGCGGCACGCAGCGCCGCTGTTTTTTGGATGCCTGTTCGGATTTCAGCTATTTCCCCTATTTTTCAACTATTATTATTACTATTATAAGGATTTCAACTACATTACGTGCAATTCTTGACTTTGAGTCATCTCAGGTCAGGTCACCAGACCAGGACACGTGATGACCCCACCTCCAAACGTTTGCGGTCGTACCACAGCCAGTTTTAGGCCGATGGGTTTCAAACTTGCAGGACTTCATAAGTTCATAGGTACCTACAATGGTTTTAACTCGGATTTTTGTTTATATCGGTGAGGGAGGGAGGGAGGGAGGGAGGGAGGGAGGGAGGGAGGGAGGGAGGGAGGGAGGGAGGGAGGGAGGGAGGGAGGGAGGGAGGGAGGGAGGGAGGGAGGGAGGGAGGGGAGGGGAGGGGAGGGAGGGAGGGAGGGAGGGAGGGAGGGAGGGAGGGAGGGAGGGAGGGAGGGAGGGAGGGAGGGAGGGAGGGAGGGAGGGAGGGAGGGAGGGAGGGAGGGAGGGAGGGAGGGAGGGAGGGAGGGAGGGAGGGAGGGTGTGTGAGTGTGTGGGTGTGTGGGTGTGTGGGTGTGTGGGTGTGTGGGTGTGTGGGTGTGTGGGTGTGTGGGTGTGTGGGTGGGGGGGGGGGGGAGGGAGGGTGTGTGGGTGTGTGGGTGGGAGGGAGGGAGGGTGTGTGGGTGTGTGGGAGGGAGGGAGGGTGTGTGGGTGTGTGGGTGTGTGGGTGTGTGGGTGTGTGGGTGTGTGGGTGTGTGGGTGTGTGGGGGTGTGGGTGGGTGGGTGGGTGGGTGGGTGGGTGGGTGGGTGGGTGGGTGGGTGGGTGGGTGGGTGGGTGGGTGGGTGGGTGGGTGGGAGGGAGGGAGGGAGGGAGGGAGGGAGGGAGGGAGGGAGGGAGGGAGGGAGGGAGGGAGGGAGGGAGGGAGGGAGGGAGGGAGAGGGGCGAAATCCGCCCACCCCTAAGATTTTTCGAGGATAGCGGAAAAATGGCGGCACGCAGCGCCGCTGTTTTTTGGATGCCTGTTCGGATTTCAGCTATTTCACCTATTTTTCAACTATTATTATTACTATTATAAGGATTTCAACTACATTACGTGCAATTCTTGACTTTGAGTCATCTCAGGTCAGGTCACCAGACCAGGACACGTGATGACCCCACCTCCAAATGTTTGCGGTCGTACCACAGCCACAGTTTTAGGCCGATGGGTTTCAAACTTGCAGGACTTCATAAGTTCATAGGTACCTACAATGGTTTTAACTCGGATTTTTGTTTATATCGGTGACCTAAGGTCGGTTCAATTTCGTGACCTCCCCATTATAAGTCAATAGGGAAATTTTAAAATGCTTCCAATTCTGAGGATGCGCATGATATCAGTCCAATTCCATCTGGATCATGTTATCATAGGCCATTATTGATGTCCATGTGCAATTTTCGTTCAGTGACCCCTACAGGGTCAGCCGAGGTCATCTGAGGTCGTCAACACTTTCTTGTCAATAACTCTCGACATAATGAAGATAGAGAAGTTCAACCGGTACCAATGTGTTTGTCTCATCGAGACACGTCTCCCAATATGCAACATGACCAACCTGGGTCACCACGCGCCATGTGACCATTTTGGGCGCCATGTGACCTTCGTTGTCGGAGCGCCCCTAAACCCCAATCATCATCATCTGGGTCACCACTTGACCTTGACCTGAGGTCAAATGTATAGGTTGACCTTTACTGGTCAACATTAATATGATTATAAGCGCCTCAACGAGACGAACACGATGGCGGCAAAATAATTGCCTTATCCTGTATTAGGGTAAACAGTTATTTGCGAAAAACTGTTTTGCTCTAAATAGCCTTTTTGACCTTTGATGACCTCTGGAGCCCTAACTATTGACCTGAGATAACATTTGAGAACACCATGGCCATTGCATATTTCATTGCTTTTTTCCGTGGGTTCCTAGGTTCTTGAGGTGTGTGTGTGTGTGTGTGTGTGTGTGTGTGTGTGTGTGTGTGTGTGTGTGTGTGTGTGTGTGTGTGTGTGTGTGTGTGTGTGTGTCTGTGTGTCTGTGTGTCTGTGTGTGTCTGTGTGTGTCTGTGTGTGTCTGTGTGTGTCTGTGTGTGTCTGTGTGTGTCTGTGTGTGTCTGTGTGTGTCTGTGTGTGTCTGTGTGTGTCTGTGTGTGTCTGTGTGTGTCTGTGTGTGTCTGTGTGTGTCTGTGTGTGTCTGTGTGTGTCTGTGTGTGTCTGTGTGTGTCTGTGTGTGTCTGTGTGTGTCTGTGTGTGTCTGTGTGTGTCTGTGTGTGTCTGTGTGTGTCTGTGTGTGTCTGTGTGTGTCTGTGTGTGTCTGTGTGTGTCTGTGTGTGTCTGTGTGTGTCTGTGTGTGTCTGTGTGTGTCTGTGTGTGTCTGTGTGTGTCTGTGTGTGTCTGTGTGTGTCTGTGTGTGTCTGTGTGTGTCTGTGTGTGTCTGTGTGTGTCTGTGTGTGTCTGTGTGTGTCTGTGTGTGTCTGTGTGTGTCTGTGCGTGTCTGTGCGTGTCTGTGCGTGTCTGTGCGTGTCTGTGCGTGTCTGTGCGTGTCTGTGCGTGTCTGTGCGTGTCTGTGCGTGTCTGTGCGTGTCTGTGCGTGTCTGTGCGTGTCTGTGCGTGTCTGTGCGTGTCTGTGCGTGTCTGTGCGTGTCTGTGCGTGTCTGTGCGTGTCTGTGTGTGTCTGTGTGTGTCTGTGTGTGTCTGTGTGTGTCTGTGTGTGTCTGTGTGTGTCTGTGTGTGTCTGTGTGTGTCTGTGTGTGTCTGTGTGTGTCTGTGTGTGTCTGTGTGTGTCTGTGTGTGTCTGTGTCTGCGTCTGCGTCTGCGTCTGTGTGTGTGTGTGTGTGTGTGTGTGTGTGTGTGCGCGCGCGCGCGCGTGCGTGCGTGCGTGCGTGCGTGTGTGTGTGTGTGTGTGTGTGTGTGTGTGTGTGTGTGTGTGTGTGTGTGTGTGTGTGTGTGTGTGTGTGTGTGTGTGTGTGTGTGTGTGTGTGTGTGTGTGTGTGTGTGTGTGTGTGTGTGTGTGTGTGGGGGGGGGGGGGGGGGGGGGGGGGGGGGTTCTGGAGCAAAGTGCTAAAATTGGGAATTTTTATCATTTGACCCCATATGACCTTGAATATAGGGTCATTCAAATTTCGCAAACAAAGTTCCCTACAGAACCTTCCTACCCTACACATTGCGTTATTGTAGCTCTTGGGGGGGGGGGGGGGGTTGGAATCCGCCCCCCCCCCCCTCCAGGGCGTCTAATTATCAGAGGCCCTCCAGGGCGTGTGTTAAGCACATCTGGCCTATTTCACAGAGGGGCCTCTTTTAAGCTCAGAAGGACCTCCTTCAAGCACAGAGGGGCCTCCTTCAATAACAGGAGGCCTCCTTGAAGCACATAGGAGCCTCCTTTTTATTAAACAATTAAGCACAGGGGGCCTCCTTCATGCACAGGTGCCTCCTTTAAGCGCAGAGTGGTCTCCTTCCAGCACAGAGGGGCCTCCTTCAAGCACATGGGGGCTCTTTTAAGCACAGATGAGCCTCCTTTAAGAACAGAGGGCCTCCTTTAAGCACGGGGCCTCCTTTAAGCACAGATGGGACACTTTTAAACACAGGGGGCTGCTTTAAGCGCAGAGGACCTCTTTCAAGCACAGAGGGGCCTCCTTCAAGCACAGGGGACCTCCTTTAAGCACAGCGGGACCTCCTTTAAGCACAGGGGGCCTCCTTTAAGCGCAGATAGGCCTCCTTCAAGCACATAAGGGCCTCCTGTCCTCCCCTAGGAGCCTCTTTTTCTAAGGGGGTCTCCTTTAATCGCAGAGGGGCCTCCTCCAAGCACAGTGGAGCCTCCTTTAACCACAGAGGGGCCTCCTTTAACCACAGAAGGGCCTCCTTCAAGCACAGGGTGCCGCCTTCAAGCACAGGGTGCCGCCTTTAAGCACAGAGTGGCCTCTTTTAATCAGTGTCCTGAATTTCACAAATATGAGTGGAAAGCCACACCCAAATACACTTTTTTGTCACGTCACTTGCCATCGAAACGACGTCACTAGTGATCGAGTATTAAAATCAAGTCACGCTTTTAACACACGCTTAGTTTTCAATTATCGGAACAGCTATTTTTGGTTAAATATACAGCAAACTGACTGCCCGAGGCATCGATGGTTGGGTTATTATCATACAAATTTGAACCTCAATATCCACCTCCTGGAATAGTGACGTCCTCTCAGCATTCATCACACTTTTGCAAAAAAACAATTTAAGGACACTGCTTTTAAGCACAGGGGCCTCCTTTAAGCACAGAGGGGCCACCTTTAAACACACAGGGCCTCCTTTAAGCACAGATGGGCCTCCTTTATGCACAGGTGGCCCTCCTTTAACCCGCGACTTACTGGGGGGGGCTATTTTTTGCCCCCCCCTCGTTATTTTGCAATAACTCCTAAACCAACAACAGTATCGTCACCAAACTTGCAGTTCTTTCTCTCACATCAATTCTACACACGTTGGCCAAAGGAAAAAGATGAGGTTATGATAGGTCAACCGGGAGTGACGTCAGAGTGACGTCATGTTCTTCGGGTTTTGTTGAAAAATAATGATTTGCGGAAAATGCTGTCAAAGGTACAATGTTTGAGATATATTAAATTGTCTTAAATCAAATTACTGATAATAGACCGGGCTATCAAACTGCAATCATCTCGGATTTGTAAGTTTTTTTTAATTCAAAATTTTGAGAAATCCAAATATTTTTCTTTGTTTTTACAAAAGTTTCAACAAAAAATCAGAATTATCCAAACACCGGAATATTTGTGATCGAGACGTGTTCGGTGAATATGTGTACCAAATTTTAAGTCGATATCTTTAAAAATGATCCGACTTATGACCTTTAAATAACAAAAATCGCCCACCTCTCACAGTATTACTATGCATAAAAAATGCATTTCCGTTTTTGCTTTTTACTTCTATTTATATGGAACAAACAATGTTCTAAGGTCATTTTTTGCGTTCTAGACGAAAAAACCCCATAAACATGTGTTACAACGCCTAATGACCGTAATCTGCAGTTTGACCTAGTGACCTCGGATGATCTTAACCTGATCCAAGTTCATTAACATCTTAGAATGGTACTTAGAAGTGTCAGACACACGAATCATACCGATTTATCGACTGCTTACGCGTTTAATATCGCAATTTTGCGCGACAATTCCATCCGTCGAGACCTTTTGACACGGTCAAATATTTTGTACTTGACCTGACCTGTGACGTCATCGGTAACCCCGAGGTCAACAATATTATGTTTCCCTCGATAAATTTCCCAGTGCTATCGAATGTAGTTTGAATTTTTACAATCGGCCCAGTAGTTCCGGCGATCCGAGGGGGGCAAAAAAATAGCCCCCCCCCCAGTAAGTCGCGTTATGGAATATACCCCAGTAACTCGCGGGTTAAGCACATAGGGGCCTCCTTTAAGCACAGGGGGCCTCCTTTAAGCGCAGATGGGCCTCCTTCAAGCACAGAAGGGCTCCCTGTCCTCCCGTAGGGGCCTCTTTTTCTAAGGGGGCATCCTTATCAAATAAACATGCAAAAGGAACATTGGGAATGCAAAACTCAACATTGGGGGTGCAAGTGCATCCTCAAAAGTATACAAAGTTTCACCCCTGCCTGGGCCTGACGGTAAACGTTGACATTTTGTCTTCATTGGTAACTTATAAGAAACACGACCTTCTTTAAGCCTCAACTTTATCTGAATCTGATTTCCCCACCCTGAGAAGCTTTTCCGATCCGAACCAAACCCATTGGCTGAGGAGTGAAGGGTGTATATGTATAATGTATATCTCAGTATAGTCTGTGCCGCCGTGCAACTTTGTTTTGCGGTGCAGTCTACCTTACAAGTGAACACCGAGCTCCAGGCGCGCCTTCGGTGACGGCGGTGTCTGCTTTGAACGGCAAAGTGTATGTTGTACAGTACAGTCTCTCTTGAAATTTCACTATTCACTGCGGTGGTGGCGCTACCCATCACGACCGAGGTAGAGCAGTAAAGTTTGAGTCATTAGATTGCCTGACCCGAGGATCGCGGAATGCAAGGGGAGCGAGCTGTTAGAGAATTCCATGAATCGCATGCCCGCGATACTGGGCTGGGCTAGCTTACTTGGTTGTGTCGTTTTGTTTGGAATCTGGAAGAGCCTCGAGACATAGACGTTCGGTCACAAGGCAAGCCGGATAAATGTATTATTTGCACACATTCTAAAAAGATTAAGCATACGCTTGCAAATGTTCCGAATCCCACCAGTGGTTACTTCGTTGGGAACATTTTTTTAGAGCCCATTTTAACTCTCGCCCGTGCAGCGTCCGATCAGTGCGTGACCGTGCAGGGGTGGGGGATAGGTACAACCCCCCTAGCGTTTCGCCCCTAATTGGGCTGGAGCTTCGCTTCAAAAACGAGCGTGTTACTTGTCACGAGAGGAAGCCATTGGTACCCGATTTTAAGGTACTCGGTCATTAGGTGACCTCTGAGGTTATGTCAATGACCCAAAATTCAACCAAATTGTAAATGCGTATAAATTGAATTTAATCGAGCTAGAATCGCGAATGCGCATATAATTATGCTGAATGGGTGCCAAGTTTGAAATCAGCGTCACAAAATGTCCTAGAAACTGCCAAATTCCAAAAAGGTCATGGCAGGTCATTTGAGGTCAGTGACCTTGGTTGACCTGTTGGGGTGCATGACCCCAGTGGAACATATCATTATGTAAAATGGATCCCATATTTGAAATCAGCGTCACAAAATGTCCTAGAAACTGCCAGAAGCCAAAACAGTAATATGAGGTCATCGGAGGTCAGTGACCTCGGTTGACCTCTGAAAAGGTCAATCGAGGTCACAATCTCAATGGAAACTACAACTGTTACCTGGAAACACCTGTGCATATGCTCCTGCACAACAAACACTATGAAACTGCACAAGTTACAAGGATCAATACTACGGGACGCCACTTGCGCCTGACATGACCTTGAATAACAGATTAGAGGTCACGCTTCATGTGGTGACCTACAACTTGAAAATTTCCATAATATGTGTCAAATTGTTCACAAGTAGGGTACTGAAAGTTTCATCGCAATCGGTTGATATTTACGCGAGTTATTCCCGAAAAACCGAGTGGGGGGGGGGGGGGGGAGGGGTGGCATCAACCCCTTGCACTGGCGAGGTTCAACCCTTGCCCTGGTGGCAGGAGGGTCATTTTGACCCCCCTCCCCGAGTTTTTCGGGAATATCGGGGAATCGGCGGCGCGCAGTGCCGCAAAATATGGCACAGCTGTTCGGGCATCAATTGCATATAATGTGTGGAGTTTTGACCTCGGGTCGTCTCAGGTCAGGTCACCAGGTCACATCAAGTGACCTTACATAAAAAATGTGCGGCCGTGCCAAAGCAACAGAGTTTGACCGAACAATTTGAAACTCACAGAAGTTAATCAGGGCATAAACCTCTACAATTCGTTTATCGCGGATTTTTAATATCGGTGACCTAAGGTCAGGTCAATTTCGTGACCTCTACATTATAAGTTGATGGGAAAATAGAGAAATGCTTTCTATTCAGAGAATATGCACTATATTAGGCCATGTTTTCAGGATCATGCTATTGTAGGTCATTATTGATGACCCAGGTCCGATTATTGCTCAGTGACCTCTGCAAGGTCATCTGAGGTCATCTGAAGTCACCAGCACTTTTCTTCTTCTCAATAACCCTTGATATAATAAAGCTAGAGACGTGCGACTGACACAACTGTATTTGTCTCGTTGAGACGTGACGCCCCATATGCAACATTACCTACCTGGGTTACCAAATGACCTTGACCTGAGGTCAAATTTTGAAGTTGACCTAACCCAGTCACCATCAATATGTTTCGAAACGTATTGAGGATAAAAAATAATGAGTGTTAACCCGCGAGTCACTGGGGGGCTTTTTTTAGCCCCCCCCCCTTAGGAATATCAGGAATATCTCAATAACTAATCCAGATATCGACGGCAAAATTGCAGTACCTTTCCGGGCATCATTTTTACACCTTTTAAGAACAAAATGTAAAAATTTCGTCAGAAATTTTTCGAGATATAGTGAATTTAGTGACGTCACTAAACACGATTTTGACACCAAAATCGGCTAAACTTTGCCAAGCCGTACAAATGCTGCATTTGAAGCAAAATGCAATCCAAAGACCCTAAAAGGTATAAAATTGCAAGGGCTACAAACCAGCTATCTCGAAATTTCACAAATTTTGGTTTGTGACCCTAAACATTTCACCAAAAAAACTTTTTTTGAAAAAATACTCACAAAATCAAATTTTTCAAAGATATTGAAAAAACCGGAATATATGTCAGATAAAAACATATGGGCAACTACCATACAAAATTTCAAAATTATATCATCTTTTTTGACTCATGGCATATAAAGTATGGGTAAATCATGACGTCATATTTTGAAATTGCGTTTTATGGCTTTTATTGACCGGATACTGACAAATAAATGCCAGCACTGTTTGTTTTAGATAAAATTGATATAGAAACATGCTTTTTTCATTTCGATTTATCAATTTCAAATTTTGACCTTCAGTGACCTGAACTTGACCTGAACTTGACACTATCTTCACGTTAATGAAGTCAGGTGGTAAAATGACTTCTACTATCGAATTCTACGCGTAAAAGCATCCATAAAACATGTGCTTCATGCCTTTCGTAGGTGTAGGTGTATGGTAACATGGATCCTATACTTGCAATACAAACGCAATGCAGTGGGATGGAAACGACTCAAACAGTAATACAGCAATACAAACGCAATACAAACGCAATGCAGTGGGATGGAAACGATTCAAACAGTAATACAGCAATACAAACGCAATACAAACGCAATGCAGTGGGATGGAAACGACTCAAACAGTAATACAGCAATACAAACGCAATACAAACGCAATGCAGTGGGATGGAAACGACTCAAACAGTAATACAGCAATACAAACGCAATACAAACGCAATGCAGTGGGATGGAAACGACTCAAACAGTAATACAGCAATACAAACGCAATACAAACGCAATGCAGTGGGATGGAAACGACTCAAACAGTAATACAGCAATACAAACGCAATACAAACGCAATGCAGTGGGATGGAAACGACTCAAACAGTAATACAGCAATACAAACGCAATACAAACGCAATGCAGTGGGATGGAAACGACTCAAACAGTAATACAGCAATACAAACGCAATACAAACGTAATGCAGTGGGATGGAAACGACTCAAACAGTAATACAGCAATACAAACGCAATACAAACGCAATGCAGTGGGATGGAAACGACTCAAACAGTAATACAGCAATACAAACGCAATACAAACGCAATGCAGTGGGATGGAAACGACTCAAACAGTCCCGTTATCGAATACACAATATGCAGAAGTGTTCTGTTCAGTCGAGCATTTCAATCAAGCATAGCCGTTATTATGAGCGAGGCGAGTCCTCACTGAATACGGGATTTTGCTCACATATAGGCGGCCGACCCGACCCGACCCGACCGACCATAGCGCTTTTGAGGAGCTTATATCTTTGGAATCCCGCATCCGATTGACAAGCAGTCTTCGCCATCTGATAGCCCCATTCAATCAATTATCTTATTGGCATGTTTCATCTCACGTGAGGGGTCAGCATGGCGCCTGGCACGTGCCGCGTCAGGGGTGTCAGAGAAACGGCTTGACCGATTAAGCTGACATTTGGTGTGTGGGTTGAGACCACACTACTGGCAATGTCGCGCAAGTTAAACTCTGGGTCACACTGCACGTGCGCACGTGCACACCCCTGTTCCGTAACTCAGAAACTGCTGGAACGATTAAGCTGAAGTTTGGTGTGTGGCTTGAGATCACAACACTGGCAATGTCACGCAAGTCAAACTGGGTCACACTGCACGTGTGCACGTGCACGCCCCTGTTCCGTAGCTCTTCCTTGCAATAGGGTTTCTACGGGCTCGCTCGTCCTTCGCCGATTAAGGCGTCTTACTGGTCGTATAGCGATTTGGTGGTGCAATTTGGATATTTCATTGTAGTCAGTACTTACCAACTGACTCATGCTCAATTGAACATAAATATTTT
>JAXIVJ010005946.1:62500-70433 GCA_036785665.1 Chirona hameri
AATCGGTGACCGACGCTGAAAAACGCTACTTTGGACCTGTGGACATCATGGACATTGGACATTCATCCAAGCTATTTTTAGGCGCTCCGAGTGTGAAAGGTACAATACGTCAGCACTTTCAACGCCTCGCCAGGCATATTAACAAAGTGTCACTGTTATTTCATGGGGGTCCTGGCCTCTTCGTAGGCGCCATCCAGGGCGCTATCGGGATTGGGAAGTGGGGGCAAAAGCGTGTTATTGGTTTCGAAGGTCACGGGTGCCCGGTCGCCGTCGGAGGGAAACTGAAGGCGTCAGGGTGCCATCATTCTGAGTGTGCCGGGACACCGCATCGCTTTCGGGCCGGCAAGGGTGCCATTCGGGGGCGGTTTGATACCTTCCGAGGCTGGCAAGACGTCTTCCGAACTCCGAAGGCGGCCATAATGCACTCTGAGGGCGGCAAAATGTCTTCCGAGGGCGGCAAAATGTTTTCCGAGGGCGACATGATGATTTCGAGGGCGGCATAATGCGCTCTGAGGGCGGCAAAGATGCCTTCCGAGGGCGGCAATATGTCTCCGAAGGCGGCATGATGCCTTTCCAAGAGCAGCATGATGCGCTCTGAGGGTAGCAGGGTGCCTTCCGAGGGCGGCATATTGTACTCTGAGGGCGGCAAGATGCCTTCCGGGGGCCACAAGACATCTTCCGAGGCCGACATAATGCACTTCGAGGCGGCAAAATGTCTTCCGAGGGCGCCAAGATGTTTTCCGAGGGCGGTATGATGCTTTCCGAGGCGACATAATACTCTCTGGGCACTGAGGAGGGCATGATGCCTTTCCGAGGGCGGCATAATGCGATCTGAGGGCGGCAACATGCCTTCCGAGGGCGACAAGATGTCTTCCGAGGGTGGCATGATTCTTTCGAAAGAGCGGCATAATGCGCTCTGAGGGCGGCAGGATGCCTTCGGAGGGCGGCATATTGCACTCTGAGGGTGGCATAATGTGCTCTGGGGGCGGCAAGATGCCTTCAGAGGGCGACACGATATCCTTCCGAGGGCGGCATAATGCACTCCGAGGGCGGCAAAATGTTCTTCCGAGGGCGACACGATGTTTTTCGAGGGGCGACACAATGTTTTCTGAGGGCGGCATGATGCCTTCCGAGGGCGATATGATGCCTTCCGAGGGTGGGCGATGTACCTTCTGAGGGCGGCATAATGCGTTGATAGGGCGGCAAGCTGTCTTCTGAGGGTGCCAGGGTGCCTTTCAATAGTGCTACGACGCTGTCGGTAGACACAATGGCGCCCTGGCGGCCTCCCGAGAAACGCTCGGCGCCGGCAAATCCTTTGCAAGAACGGCGTCGCGGCGCCTTCGGCGCCGCGGTACCCGAGGGCGCCGTTTTCTAAGGCAGGGGGCTTCAGCCCCTACGCCCCCCTGGATCCGCCACTGGGGCATACAATCACAACAGGCAGAACCCAAAATATATTTTTCCCTCCATTGCGCAAAAACAGCAATACGGAAAAGCCCGCAGTTTTGTTGAGGGACCAAAAGTACTTGCAAGTACCGGTCGTTAAAAAGTGTGGAACGCTTATCAACTTTAACTTGAAATTATGCAAAATGTGATGAATTTACAATATATTTTGGTCCTCGTCGGTCGATTTCAAGTAATAACTCCATTTTTGTGGGGAAAAGGTCATCATTTCCCTTTAAAGAGTGGAATGCATTCCATATGCATGCTAAGATAGGATTTCACTCTCTGTTGGTATCACGCTAATGTGGTCGACACATCTTTTGCACGCCTTTCGGACCCTGTCCTTCACCGCTGGCTCAGATCGTGTTCTGTATTATGCACGCGATGGCCGATTTAAATGGACCGCGTGCTTTTAATCCTTGACGTCACTCGGCTGCGTATGGTAATGCTGCAAAATGGGACGAATCACGCAATATTACTATGGACATATAGCGCCCGGCTGACATTTCCCGAGTGACACTGCTTATTCACGACAGCACAACATTAGTTAAATAGACAAAGCATACGCAGGAGGGCTGCCAGCTCCCAGACTGGGTGTCCCTCAACAGTATACTGCTTATTCACGACAGCACAGCATTAGTTAAATAGACAAAGCATACGCGGGAGGGCTGCCAGCTCCAGACTGGGTGTCCTCAACAGTATACTGCTTATTCACGACAGCACAACATTAGTTAAATAGACAAAGCATACGCGGGAGGGCTGCCAGCTCCAGACTGGGTGTCTTCAACAGTATACTGCTTTATATTTGCTTTCCAGAGCATCCATTGGAGATATTAGTGAAGTATTGTAATACATTACCGCTTCTTTGTTAGGATGAGGCCGCTTCAGCTCACTCGGGGCCATTGCGCAGCCTTGCGATGAAGGAGAAGGGATAAAGTGAGACGCCAGGCGAGCGGCCGTCCCGTCGGCTTCCAGTGCCTTCTTCTCCCGCGGAACGAAACTGCTGGCGGGGCCAATACCCTAAAAAGGCAGCCGCCATTTCCGAGGGCGATTTGTCAGCCGCCACATGCCCGTTGGCCGGCGGCCACCAGTCCGGGGTCAACTTAGGCGTGGCAGGGGAGTGGGCAGCTGATAAAGTAACGGTGCTTCGGCCACCGTTAAATACATTTCGGTACCTTCTGCTCACTGCTCAGAACTCAGAAGTGAGTCACTTCTAGTAATCGTGTGATTCACGTTTTTTTTCTTGAGCATTGTCGTGTTTCGTTCATTCTAATCGGCGAGCTGTTGCTGTTTTCCAGGCGCCAGTAACGACGACGTGCAGACATGTGTAGTCGACCTGTACCAACTGTTGGCGGACACGAGGCACCTGGGGCGCGGCTCGCCGCACCGCATCGCCACGCTGAAGACCATCTTCCGGTTTGTGGACCGGCAGCACCCGCGGCTTCTGGTGCAGATCAGCCGCACTATACTGGCCGTGAGTCAGGAGTGGGGACGGTCCAATATCGCGCGGCGGACAGGGCAGGGAGGGTGAGGGAGGAGGGACCGGCAGGGGAGCCGCAGTGTATGTTTCCAGCACATGCCTACCGTAGGTGTCTGAAATGTACCATTGTCCTGATATAGAGCACAGGTGGTGGGGTCCTGGTGGCCCTTACGTTGGAAAGTCGTCTGTCAGACTGTCGTCAGACTGACTGTGCAAGCTTAAGGCATTTCGTTCTGAAGTGCTCAAAGACACACGACTGTACCGAACTGGCCAGTGCTGAATTTTGCGTGAAATTTTTCCCGCCACCGTCAAGGACAACGTGTTGATAACACAAGTGTCTCAGCATCATTGGTTTGCTTGCGATGCGTTGATCGCCAGGAATATTATTAAATGCGTTAGCAGCTTTATTTCACTGATTTGTCAGTTGTTTTAAATGAAGTATAATATGCTTGAAGGATGTTTTCAAATTTGAAGTAACTTGTTGTGTTTACTTTCAGCTTCAAGTGAGCGGTAAGAATCTGACCAGCGTGTGTAAGCTGGTTTTCAAGGTCGCTCAGGAGGATGAGAACGACGCCCTGTTTCTCGAAGGCAACTTCCTCGGTTAAGTACTACGTATTGTATCTGATTTGCTTGTAATACTCGGATTTACTCGGATTGGCAGCTCTTATCAAGTCTTGCGAAATGACACATTGTAGTTGTACACACGTTACATTTGCGTGCATTTATTGCACCCAGGGGGCTGGTAGTGTTTCCTGACCTTATTAGCTATCTCACACTGCACGTGCACAACGTTGCTTATACAGCTGATCAACAGTAGGAAAGCCCAGATATCAGACACGCAAGCTAATCACGTGTGGTCGGTCACGCTCCTGCGGCGAAATGCACGCATATTACGTGGACATTCTCGTTTATTGTATTACATATATACATGCTGAAAGATGGCATCTTTTGTGGGCTGGAGCTAATGTCTGGGTGCGCATGTATGTATGTATGTACATACATACATACATACATACGTGCGCGGGTGTTCTCTGTGTTCTCTGTCTTCTGACCTCAGCTGACCTCAGTCTGCTGTCCCGTCAGAGCTGTTGCTGGAGATAGTCGACCGCAGCAGGCCGCCGGTTACCATCGCTGACCTCTCAGCTGACCTCTGCTGACCTCAGCTGACCTCAGCTGACCTCAGTCTGCTGTCCCGTCAGAGCTGTTGCTGGAGATAGTCGACCGCAGCAGGCCGCCGGTTACCATCGCTGACCTCTCAGCTGACCTCTGCTGACCTCAGCTGACCTCAGATGACCCCTGTCCTGCCTGTCTGTGTGTCGTGGACAGAGCTGCTGCTGGAGATTGTGGGCCGCAGCAGGCCGCCGGTTACCATCGCTGACCTCTCAGCTGACCTCAGCTGACCCCTGTCTGCCTGTCCTGTGTGTCGTGACAGAGCTGCTGCTGGAGATTTGTGGGCCGCAGCAGTCCGCTAGACGACGGCGAGGCGTGCGTCTACAGTTACGGCGCGCTCAAGTTCGTGACGATGAACCCGGTGCTGGTGTCGCGACTGATGAGTCTGGGCATCCTCGACCTGGTGGTGCTCCATCTGAAACTCATCACCACCAAAGTACGGCACACGGGCAGAGCTGCTGCCGCTGCTGCTGTTGTAGTCTGGCTGGGTGGCTGATGCAGTAACGCACGGGAAACACCGCCTATCGTGTCAATCAATCGTTTATCGAAACACTTGTTGACATGTTGCTGTGGAGATGAACGTTCACGCAAGGATCTCGTCCGTGCTGCTCTGTCACATTGGAAGCTATAACGCACAGTGTTTTCTGTTTTGAGTGCACGTATGCGTGCATGCTGAGCGTGGTCGCTTTTTAAAGAGTTAAGAGCTTTTATGTATTTTGTACCCTATGCTGATCATCCATTTTTCAGTAGCAATATAAACGTTTTGTTGATAGAACTGGCTAGCTTAGTTTACGGCATCGTGTTGGACGTTTATAGGCTGACGCTTACTACATGCATGCTGCGCCTCCACGTGATGCATTACGCATCCCAGGCAGTTCCTTTGTACCTCG
The DNA here is from genome assembly GCA_036785665.1 of Chirona hameri. Classification (NCBI taxonomy): domain Eukaryota; kingdom Metazoa; phylum Arthropoda; class Thecostraca; order Balanomorpha; family Balanidae; genus Chirona; species Chirona hameri. Next base: position 67,481 of record JAXIVJ010005946.1, read on the forward strand.
CATGCATGCTGCGCCTCCACGTGATGCATTACGCATCCAGGCAGTTCCTTTGTACCTCGCATGCATGCTGCGCCTCCACGTGATGCATTACGCATTCCCAGGCAGTTCCTTTGTACCTCGCATGCGGCTTTTATAATGTCAGTAATGGTTTGTATCGTGTTGCGTGATCCATAACTGTGATGACCAACTGGTGACGGATGTCGTTACGTTACGGCTACCTCGGTGCACGTTATGAAAAGACTCGTGGTCGATTATACGAGCTTTACATCTCTGAAACAGCAGTGACACTTTTTCCACGGCGATTGCTGGAAAACTGAGCTGGTATAGCTGTCCGATCCTCAGACGTTCAGACGTTATTTGTCCGATGGCAGAACAGGCACGGGGTTACCTCTCTCCATGACGGCAGACCGCGGTGCTTGGTGTGATCTGTGTCCCCTCAGAAGCTTGAGAGTAAGCGGGTGTCGGAGCAGACTGGTCACGCGCTGTACCAGCTGACGGGCGTGCTGCGGAACCCTGGCCAACGTGCAGGCGGCGCAAGCTGGTTAGCTCGGGCGCCACGCGGGAGATCTCCGGCGTGCTGGCCCTGTTCACCGCCGACATGGACGTCATCTCAAACGTGGCCAGAATACTGAGGTGAGCTGCTGTCAGCTGCCGTCAGCTTGTGCCGCGGGCGTGTGGACGGAGGGTGCAGGTGTACAGGGCGGTACGGACGGGTCGAATGCAGCTGTGAGGGTGTGAGGGAGTGGTCGGCTGTCGGCTGTCGGCTGTGAAGGTGGGAGGGAGTGATCGGCTGTCGGCTGTCGGCTGTGAGGGTGTGAGGGAGTGGTCGGCTGTCGGCTGTGAGGGTGGGAGTGGTCGGCTGTCGGCTGTGAGGGTGGGTGGGAGTGGTCGGCTGTCGGCTGTGAGGGTGTGAGGGAGTGGTCGGCTGTCGGCTGTCGGCTGTCGGCTGTGAGGGTGTGAGGGAGTGGTCGGCTGTCGGCTGTGAGGGTGTGAGGGAGTGGTCGGCTGTCGGCTGTGAGGGTGGGTGGGAGTGGTCGGCTGTCGGCTGTGAGGGTGTGAGGGAGTGGTCGGCTGTCGGCTGTGAGGGTGGAAGGGAGTGGTCGGCTGTCGGCTTGAGTGTGGGAGGGAGTGGTCGGCTGTCGGCTGTGAGGGTGGGAGGGAGTGGTCGGCTGTCGGCTGTGAGGGTGTGAGGGAGTGGTCGGCTGTCGGCTGTCGGCTGTCGGCTGTGAGGGTGTGAGGGAGTGGTCGGCTGTCGGCTGTGAGGGTGGGAGGGAGTGGTCGGCTGTCGGCTGTCGGCTGTGAGGGTGGGAGGGAGTGGTCGGCTGTCGGCTGTGAGGGTGGGAGGGAGTGGTAGGCTGTCGGCTGTGAGGGTGGGAGGAGTGGTCGGCTGTCGGCTGTGAGGGTGGGAGGGAGTGGTCGGCTGTCGGCTGTGAGGGTGGGAGGGAGTGGTCGGCTGTCGGCTGTGAGGGTGGGAGGGAGTGGTAGGCTGTCGGCTGTGAGGGTGGGAGGGAGTGGTCGGCTGTCGCTGTGAGGGTGTGAGGGAGTGGTCGGCTGTCGGCTGTGAGGGTGGGAGGGAGTGGTCGGCTGTCTGCTGTGAGGGTGAGGGGAGTGGTCGGCTGTCTGCTGTGAGGGTGGGAGGGAGTGGTCGGCTGTCGGCTGTGAGGGTGGGAGGGAGTGGTCGGCTGTCGGCTGTGAGGGTGGGAGGGAGTGGTCGGCTGTCGGCTGTGTGGGAGGGAGTGGTCGGCTGTCGGCTGTGAGGGTGGGAGGGAGTGATCGGCTGTCGGCTGTGAGGGTGTGAGGGAGTGGTCGGCTGTCGGCTGTCGGCTGTCGGCTGTGAGGGTGTGAGGGAGTGGTCGGCTGTCGGCTGTGAGGGTGGAAGAGAGTGGTCGGCTGTCGGCTGTCGGCTGTGAGGGTGGGAGGGAGTGGGTCGGCTGTCGGCTGTGAGGGTGGGAGGGAGTGGTCGGCTGTCGGCTGTGAGGGTGTGAGGAGTGGTCGGCTGTCGGCTGTCGGCTGTCGGCTGTCGGCTGTGAGGGTGTGAGGGAGTGGTCGGCTGTCGGCTGTCGGCTGTCAGGGTGGGAGGGAGTGGTCGGCTGTCGGCTGTGAGGGTGTGAGGGAGTGGTCGGCTGTCGGCTGTGAGGGTGGGAGGGAGTGGTCGGCTGTCGGCTGTGAGGGTGGGAGGGAGTGGTCGGCTGTCTGCTGTGAGGGTGTGAGGGAGTGGTCGGCTGTCGGCTGTGAGGGTGTGAGGGAGTGGTCGGCTGTCGGCTGTGAGGGTGGGAGGGAGTGGTCGGCTGTCGGCTGTGAGGGTGTGACGGGAGTGGTCGGCTGTGAGGGTGGGGAGGGGAGTGGTAGGCTGTCGGCTGTGAGGGTGGGAGGGAGTGGTCGGCTGTCGGCTGTGTGGGTGTGAGGGAGTGGTCGGCTGTGAGGGTGTGAGAGAGTGGTCGGCTGTTGGCTGTGAGGGTGTGAGGGAGTGGTCGGCTGTCGGCTGTCGGCTGTCGGCTGTGAGAGTGGGAGGGAGTGGTCGGCTGTCGGCTGTCGGCTGTGAGGGTGTGAGGGAGTGGTCGGCTGTCGGCTGTGAGGGTGGGAGGGAGTGGTCGGCTGTCGGCTGTGAGGGTGTGAGGGAGTGGTCGGCTGTCTGCTGCGAGGGGTGGGAGGGAGTGGTCGGCTGTCGGCTGTGAGGGTGTGAGGGAGTGGTCGGCTGTCGGCTGTCGCTGTCGGCTGTCGGCTGTGAGGGTGTGAGGGTGGGAGGGAGTGGTCGGCTGTCGGCTGTGAGGGTGGGAGGGAGTGGTCGGCTGTCGGCTGTGAGGGTGGGAGGGAGTGGTCGGCTGTCGGCTGTGAGGGTGGGAGGGAGTGGTCGGCTGTCTGCTGTGAGGGTGTGAGGGAGTGGTCGGCTGTCGGCTGTGAGGGTGTGAGGGAGTGGTCGGCTGTCGGCTGTCGGCTGTGAGGGTGGAGGGAG
>JAXIVJ010005947.1:0-20000 GCA_036785665.1 Chirona hameri
GGCGAAGGGTGCCGACACCATGGTGTCGGCGCGAAACGCACTCAAACGTAAGGTTTGAACCAAATACAAATATGCGGCCAGCTTTAGCCGACAGCACGAGGATAGACCGTTCACCGTAAGTCCAGGAGCTTCCCGTCTCGGCATACAACTGTTTTTAGCGGGAAAGTCATTTAGGGCAACCCCTGCCTCGTCCGGAGTGATAAACTCATTCTACCTCAATTGAAGAAATGGCATCACATAAACTATTGTTCTTCTTGTCTCCCATCAGTGACACTCAGTGGCGTGCGTATAAATTCACAAAGGGTCGGCTTCAGGGCCATCACTCGGTCTGAGGGGCTCTAGGTCTGAGGGTGCTCTTTTTCAGCCTGAGGAGACCCTTTGTCAGCTTGTGGGCTGACAAAGGGTCCTGATTGTTCCGTTCCTGTTCTGTTCCGTCTGAGGGGCCTTTGGTTGACGTGAGGGGCCCACGGTCGGGTTGAGGGTATCCCCCGGCGCCCCGAATTGGGGATCTTGGTCGGCCTGATGGGCCCACAGTCAACCTGAGCGGTCTTCGGTCGGCTTGAGAGGACCTCGATCGGCCTGAAAGATAACTCGGTCGGCTTGAGCGGGCCCCCCTGTCGACCTGAGGGGCCCTCGTGCGGCACGAGGGGCCTTTAGATGATTTATAGGCCTGATAGAACCCTTGCCATGCCTGAGCGGGTCCCAGGCTGGTCTGAGAGGGCGATTGTCGAGGCCTGAGAGAGCCTCGCACCTCCGGCGGTCACTGGCCGGAGGGGCGCCGTTACTGGCCGGAAGGGTGCCGCCATTGGCTCTAGAGGAGCACCGTCATTGGCCGAAGGAGCACTGTAACTGGCCGATGGGGTGTCGGCACTGGCCGCAAGAGTGCCGTTACTGGCCGGAGGAGTGCCATCATTGGCCAGATGGGCGCCGTCACTAGCCGAAGTGGCGCTGTCACTGGCTAGAGGGGCGCCGTCATTAGCCGAAGGGGCGCCGTCACTGGCCAGATGGGCGCTGTCATTAGACGGAGGGGCGCCGTCACTGAACAGCGTGGCGCTGTCATTGGCTGGAGGGGCGCAGTCACTGGCCGGAGGGTCGCCGTCATTTGCCTGTGGGGTGCCGTCACTGGCCAGAGGGGCGCCGTCATTGGCTGGAGAGGTGCAGTCACTGGCCGGAGGGGCGCCGTCATTATCCGGAGGGGCGCCGTCACTGGCCAGATGGGCGCTGTCATTAGACGGAGGGGCGCCGTCACTGAACAGCGTGGCGCTGTCATTGGCTGGAGGGGCGCAGTCACTGGCCGGAGAGTCGCCGTCATTTGCTAGAGGGGCGCAGTCACTGGCCAGAGGGGCGCCGTTATTAGCCGGAGGGGCGCCGTCACTGGCCGGAGGGGCGCCGTCTATGACAGGGGTTTCTGTCACTGGCCGCAAAAGCACCGTCGATGGCCAGAGGGGCGTGTCCAAACTGGCATGAGGGGCCCCGTCACCTCACCATAGGGCGGCACATGGCTAGGTGGCGGCATCTGACCTGAGGGCGGTGCCCCGCCAGAACGCGGTGCGTGACCTGAGGACGGGACCTGGCCTGAGGGCGGTACCTGGCTTGAGAGCGGCACCTGGCTTGAAGGTGGCACCTTACCAGGGTACGGCATCTGGCCTGAGGGCGGCACATGACCAGAGGGCGGCACATGACCTGAGGGCAGCACATGACCTGAGGGCGGTACATGACCTGAAGGCGGCACCTGGCCAGGGGCGGTACCTAGCCTGAGGGCGGCTCCTGATCTGAGCCATAGACGTACACAAGGGTGTGTGGGGGCAAACGGGGCAATTGCCCCCCCCCCCTTGAAAGACTGTGCGTGCCCCCTTTGGTCAAAAAATGAATGTTTTTTGTTTTTTTAAAGAGAAAAATAGTAAAAAATATGCCCTTTTAAAAATATAGTGGGCCAAATCCGGTGCATTCTTTTTGGTGGGGGTGCTTTATGCCCCCCTGAGCAAAAGTTGCCCCCTCCTGGAGTAAATCCTGGGTACGTCACTGATCTGAGTGCAGCAAATGGCAGATATAAAATCCCGTAAGCATGTCTATTACCGCGCCTTCGGCGCGGAAATTGATCTGCTTACGAGGCCCTTCCGCGAATTCGGCGCGGAGGGGGGCGCGGGGGGGGGGGGGGGGCGGCGGCCGCCCCCCTGTATCCGCCCGCAGGGGGGGGGGGGGGGGGGGGCGGCCGCCTCCCGCCCCCCTGTATCCGCCCCTGTCACCAACCTCTTATTTTCTTTCTTAGAATGTGCCGGATTCTAGGATATGCCGTCATATTTTTGACGTCAACCTTGGTGAAGCGATCCTAGACTGATGCACCCGTGACTGCTCGAGCATCAGTCTGAGATCGCTTCACTAAAGTTGAATGTCATCAGGGTTGTGTAATCATTGTGTTGTGGTTGACTTAACTCTGACTCCAAATATTTGAGACTATGGCTCGACTCTGTCTCACTTGGGCTATGATTTGTTTGCGATTAAACTCTGACTCAAATAATGGTTTTACTCTGATTCAACTCTCATCTAATGCAGGTATACCTTAAAGTCGACTCTCATTCAGCCCTCACTAATAATTAACTCCCATCAGACCTCCCCTCCCATCACCGTCGGACCCCAATAGCCACCCTCTCTTCACTGTCAAGCCCCTGACCTTTCCTCCCTTCACTGTCAAACCCCTGATCTCCCCATGTCCGTCAAGTTAGCGTCGTATTCGTATTTGTTTTCAGCGTCGAGTTCCGATTTGCCCCAAACTAAGGATGTGGGTAGATCTCGTCGAGTTATGCACAAATATGCTATTTCTTTTTCGATAGCTGACCTAGTTTGACCTCTATGGGGTCATCAAAGTTTACGAAACAGTGTACCCTCTAAAATCTGTATTTATCAACATATGTGAGAAAAACAAGCACCAAAGTGTGTCTCGCCGTCCCAACAAACCCAAACTCCGAGGAACTTGGTTTCAAGGTCTAGGTCAAGGTCAAGGTCACTTTAGGTTACTTTGAAAAAGGTGTACTCTCTCAAATCTGCATTTATCAACCGATTCGAGAAGAAGAAAAAAACTCCGAAGTGTGTCTTGCCGTCCCGAAAAATAAAACCTCCGAGGAATTTGATTTAAAGGGAAATAATGACCTTTTTCAACAAAAATGGAGTTAGCACTTGAAATCGCCAGACGAGACCAAAATATATTGTAAATTCATCACATTTTGCATGAAAACTTTCCTGCCGAAAGATATTTCAAGTTAAAGTTGATAAGCGTTCCACACTTTTAACCCACGCGGCGCTGGGGTGGGTCTCCATCCGAACGTGCGGTGCTGGGGGGGTAAATTTTACCCCCCCCCCCTCGTATCTTCCGAACCAATAACCGCAGCGAGACGCGCAAGGCGGCGATCGAAAGCTCTCAGTGAGAAGAATCTAACGCATTCCCTAAATTGTTAATATAAGGTCACATGTCAGGTCACGGTCAGGTCAAGTGTCAAAATTTAAGTATTTGGGTTTTTGGGCTATACTTTACATCCAAAACCTTGTATTGCAACTATTATCTCACAAAGTGCTCCCAAATGTATAATGCATCTCCTGCATAAGTAAAAGTGAAATTTTAAGCAAAGGTCAAGGTCAAGGTCAGGTCACACAAGGTCACAGGTCTACGAAAGCCATGCGACACATGTTGTATGGGTTATTTTACACGTATAATTCGATAGAAGCAGCCATTTTCACAGCCTGACACTATATAATCGCCCTCAGGTCAAGGTCAGGTCACAATAAGGTCAAAATTTGAAATTGATTAATCTAAATAAACATTACATGTTTCTAGACTAGTGTTGTCTTCAAAATACAGTGGTGGCATTTATTTGTCTGTATCTGGTCAGTAAAAGCCAAACAAGCAATTTAAAAAATTACGTCATGAGTTACTTATTCTTAGAGAGCCATAAGTCAGTCAAAAATAAAGAAATTGCTTTGAAATTCGGTTTGAACATCGTTCATACTCGGTTCTCTAATATAACTTCCGGTTTTTGAAAATCTTCAAACAAAAAACTTTTGTGGAAATTCTTCCCCAAAGATCAGTTTTTTGCATTTTTTGGGGTAAAAAACCCAACATTTTGAACATCTGAGATAGCCATGATAAAGACAATGTTATTTCCTTTCTTTTGACGCCTTTTATTTGCAATTTGCGTCAACACGCTGTTTTCTACGATTTTTCAAACATTTAACGTTTTTTTCACCAAAAATGACATGACATGACGTCACTAAAACGTCATTATCTCCTCGAAATTTTCACAAATTTCAACAAAATTGTAACACAAGATGTAGAATTGACGCACCATAAGGTACCGCAAGTTTCATTTCGATATCTGTCATAGTTTTCAAGTTATGGAGAAAATCCGGGAGGGGGGTACAATTTACCCCCCAGCGCCGCGCGGGTTAACGACCGGTACTTGCAAGTACTTTTGGTGCTCATCAAACTGCTGGCTTTTCCCGTATTGTTTTTTTTAAGCAATGGAGTGGAAAATATATTGTGCGTTCTGCTTGTTGTGATTATATGCCCGGCGATCTTCTAAAACTAACAGCGATTGGAAAAAGTGGCAATACAATCGGAAGCTCATCGATGCACATCAACGGCGGCATAGTTAGTGGTTGCGACCCTCAATTTTTGAAAACGATTCATTTGTTTTCAACATTAGGAGTATGGTATAATTTGTCTGTGGCTGTATATAACACTATGCTTTATATTATCATGAAAAATAATAATTTTTCCCAAAAAAACTAGCAAACAATAACACAAAACTGGCAATTAAATCGGAAGCTCATCGATGCACATCGACCGCGACCTATTTAGCGTCGGCGATTTGTTTACAAAGTCATTGTCATGCTTCTCGGCGCACTTAACCATTGTGGCGAGTTGTTCCTGATTAGTATACCCAAGTCCCGTAGCAGGCTTTGTTAATGACGTCACTGGTGCCATTCTTGTGTAGCATTGCAAAATATATCTGATTTTGTGTTGAAAGCTAATTAAAGACTTATTCAAATTATTGTTTTTAAGTTTGAATTTTCTTGTTAATCATTATTAAAGGTATTTTATTACTGTATTTCATAGTAGTTGACACTTCAGAAACTTGTGACGTAATAATATTGTATCCAATATGCATTTCCCTCACCTTTTGCTATTGTGGCGCAGTGCCGAGTGCTTTGCGAATACCACGGTAGATAAAATATGCGAATACTAGCTTGCCTGGGTTTCAATTCATTCCGCCATTATTTTATTCGAGTTGGTATAGTTTGCATGTTGTTGTTATTCATGATTTATACTGATAGTCAGTCATGCATCACGGATGCTTCACGGATTGCTTCACGGATCAGAGCGCTGCTCGAACGCACGCTAGTAGCGCTAGTAGCGCTTTCGTTCTCCATGGCAACCAGGCGTGAGCCAATGAAAAGCCAGAACGTATTCACTTTCTGGCTTTTGATTGGCTGACGCCTGGTTGCCATAGAGAACGAAAGCGCTACTAGCGTGTGTCCGAGCAGTGCTCAGTTTGATCGGAAACATCACAGAGCCTCCAAAAATGCCGCCCTCGATGTAAACAATGGTAGGGAAGGACGAATTTGTCAATGACCTTCATGAAGTACACAAGGTACTTGTTTTGTATTTTTCCAAACTTACAACTTCGAATTTAGGAATAATTTTATTTAATTCTTAAATTTAAATAAAATAATTTTAAAACCATAACGGTAGCCTAAGAAATTGTTGCTTACAAAATCAAAAGGTCATTATTTCCCTTTAAAGGTGATAGGCCAACGTCAAGGTCACTTTAAGTATCTTTGAAAAACTGTGTACCCTCTAAAATCTGTATTTATCAATCGATTCCAGTTTCCAGAAAAACAAACACCGAAATGTGTCTCGCCGTCCCGAAAAACTGCACCTCCGAAAAATTTGGTTTCAGGGTCATAGGTCAACGTCAAGGTCACTTTAGGTCCCTTTGAAAAACGGTGTACCCTCTAAAATCTTTATTTATCAACGGAGTTGAGAAAAACAAACACCAAAGTGTGTCTCACCGTCCGACAAACCACACCTCCGAGAAATTTGGTTTCAAGGTTATAAGTCAAGGTCAAGGTCACTTTAGGTCACTTTGAAAAACGGTGTACCCTCTAAAATTTCTTTGATCAACTGATTCGAGAAAAACAAACACCAAAGTGTGTCTCGCCGTCCCGACAAACCGCACCTCCGAGGTATTTGGTTTAGGGGTCATAAGTCAACGTCAAGGTCACTTTAGGTCACTTTGAAAAACGGTGTACCCTCTAAAATCTGTATTGACCAACATATTTGAGAAAAACAAACACCAAAGTGTGTCTTGCCGTCCCGAAAAACCTCATCTCCAAGGAATTTGGTTTCAAGGTCATAGGTCAACGTAAAGGTCACTTTAGGTCACTTTGAAAAACGGTGTACCCTCTCAAATCTGTATTTATCAACCGATTCGAGAAGAACAAACACCAAAGTGTGTCTCACCGTCCCGAAAAACCATGCCTTTGAGGAATTGGGTTCAAGGTCATAGGTAAATGTCAAGGTCAGTTAAGGTCACTTTGAAAAACGGTGTAACCTCTAAAACCTTTATTTATCAACGGATTCGAGAAAAACTAACACCCAAGTGTGTCTCACCGTCCCGACAAACCGCACCTCTGAGGAATTTGGTTTCAAAGTCATAGGTCAAGGTCAAGGTCCCTTTAGGTCACTTTGAAAAACGGTGTACCCTCTAAAATCTTTATTTATCAACCGATTCGAGAAGAACAAACACCAAAGTGTGTCTCGCCGTCCCGAAAAAACATGCCTTCGAGGAATTGGGTTCAAGGTCATAGGTAAATGTCAAGGTCAGTTAAGGTCACTTTGAAAAACGGTGTAACCTCTAAAACCTTTATTTATCAACGGATTCGAGAAAAACTAACACCCAAGTGTGTCTCACCGTCCCGACAAACCGCACCTCTGAGGAATTTGGTTTCAAAGTCATAGGTCAAGGTCAAGGTCACTTTAGGTCACTTTGAAAAACGGTGTACCCTCTAAAATCTTTATTTATCAACCGATTCGATAAAAACAAATACCAAAGTGTGTCTCGCCGTCCCGACAAATCAAACCTCAGAGGAATTTGATTTCAAAGTCATAAGTCAAGGTCAAGGTTACGTTAGGTCACTTTGAAAAACGTTTTCTTGACATAAAAGACTCTCCAGCCGAATATATTTGATTTTTTGGCGAAGGAATGCGGCGCTGACGAAAGAATGTGGTGTTGTCGGTAGCCCGGGCAGAGGCTATACCATCAGCCAATCAGCTTGCATGACTGGTGCTAGCAAGCGAACCGCCGGCCGCCGGTTGGCACTTCTCTAATGTGAGTCTATCCTGACGCCACTAGTTTCGAATCTAATTGACTGAGCCATTTTTTTCATTCGCGTGACGTCAGGACTCTGACTCAGAGAGTATGTATATAGTTTTGATGAGATGAATAATTTACGACCTTCTGTCCTGAATCGGCGCGATGTATGGCCTTTTTTGACAATATAAAAAATATACTGTATTTCAAAATATAATCAAATCGTGTTTGGGAAAAAATGTTCCAAGGTGAACTATTTCCTTTAATTCTGCCTCAAGTTTCAAGGGCTGTTCAAAGATGACTCACTTATTATATGATGTTTGAAAATTGGAGATATAAATCATGCTGAGAGTCATTGTGACGCGTTTTGTGTTCGTGTTCGTGACAGCCGTGATACTTTTTGCACGTCTGCTCGCGCCCTCTCTGAACAAGCATAGATAGCACCTATATGTATTGCCCGCCGGTGTGTTATATCTCAATATGTGTTGGTACTGCTCTTCATTATCTGTCAAAACTGTTTTGATGATCACGTGAAAAATTATACAGAGATGCCAAGAACAAATATGTTTGCATATTATTTATATACTTTTCATTTTCACTGCATGGCTGGACATTTTGTTCAGAAACATCATTATCAAGTAATATTCACAATGATTAGATCAGCGCAAAACAAAAGATTGCAACAGAATAAAGAGAAGCCTCAACAATAGAGTTTGTTGCCTAATAGTATACGGGTGCGGGGGCGGCAGTAGTGGTGGTGGTGGGACAGTGCACCTTCGGGCAGCAGGTAGGGTACTGGGCGTCGGCCGGGCCGTCCTGCACCACACAGCCCGGCTCGGCAGCCAGAAGTCCGCACGGCAGGCGAGCGGCCTTGCCCTTCCGGCAGGTGACCTGAGTGCAGCCGGACTCGTTCCACACGGCGCCGTCGTTGAACACCTGATCCAGCTCTTCAGAGTAGCACTGGTCGGGCCGCGGGCAGACGGCCGTCGGACAGCAGGCCGGGTACTTGGCGCCGACGGCACCGTCCTCCAGCCGGCAGCCGGGCTCCAGATTCACCTGAGCGCAGGTCAGCGTCCTGACGTCACCCTTATCGCAGGTGACCTGCGTGCAGCCGGGCTCTGCCCACACGACGCCGTTGTCAAAGACGCGGTCCAGCTGCTGCGAGTAGCAGCGGTCGCAGACGGCTGTCGGACAGCAGCCGGGGTACTCGGCGTCGGCGACACCGTCCACCGGCCGGCAGCGGGCCGTCGGTCGGCTGGGGTCGTGTGTGGCCACCGAGTCGCACGGCAACAGGCTGGCCTGGCCGGTGATGCACTCGGCCTGCTGGCAGTCCTTCTCCGTCCACTTGTCGCCGCTGTAGAAGTTTTTGCCAAGGTGTTCCGAGTAGCAGCGCGCCGGCTCCGGAGGGGCGTATGCGGCCGTCACCGCGACCAGAGCCAGCAGGCAGACGAAGGAGAGCGCCATCGTTTGTGTGTTGAGTGGGGAGTGTGGTGTCCAGCCGACCGACCCGGGTCTTTATACGGTAGTAGCCGCGACGCCGCCTGGCGGCTGACTGGTAAAACACGGCTCAGCACGGCAGTCAGCTACGTCACGGGTACGGAGAAGGTGGAGCGGGAATTTCCTTCGATAATAGTTGAGCATCACTCTTCAGGGTATAGTAATGAAACTTATGATCTGCAAAGCCAGTGCATGTATCCGTATGGCCGTATCGGTCACAAATGAAAATCCTTGGCTAACACATCAAATTGGGGAATGACGCGAGGGACTGGCCGGACATGTGACTATCCCTTCTCGTTTGTCTATGAAGCTGTGTGTGTATACGCTGCGGTAAGAAAACGAGTGCATACCTGTCATGTAGTGAGGATATACGCGCCATTCAATATTGGCCAGGAAGACCGAACAAGGATGGAAGGCCAGGTTGATAAACGAGCGACCTATTCGAGAAAGCGTATGTGATTCAAATTAAAGGCGCGTCACCACTCAAGTTTGAGTGGGTGGAGCAGTCAGGTGTTTGGGGTGCCAGCCATGTGTTCCCCCCCCCACTCCCATAAGGCTACTATTAAAATCCTGGTAATCTGGGGGGGGGGGGGGGGTGCGGAGCGATCCTGGGGTGTCCGATCCGCCAGCCCCCCCCCCCCCCCTAGTGGCGACACCCATGGTTTACATACCCCCTTCAGTGCGCGTGTTAACGCCGGTGTTGACCAGGTGCGCGGGCTGTGATAGGAGGTCAACGGTCAGGGCAGGCAGGTCCGGCTGTCAGGAGCGATACGTATTGGCAGGGGTGGTAAAGTGTTCTACCCTTATGGATAAGGTCGGGGACAAAACGCTCCTTCTCATGAGGTACTCGGGGGTCAAAATGCCAGCAAAAATCATGACTATGTCATTTCTGTGAAAATTTACGAAGCGAACATGTCTTTAGAAATACGGATCGTCAAAACCATTTCAGATGTATTATTCACTTAATCATCATATTCATCACGTCAGTATGTAAATACATTTACTTTTTGATTAGCAGTTGCATTTCAGCTCTGGATTGCCAGTACTAATAAATTACATTAAAACAAAACAATCCGACGGAAAAACAAAATCCGGACGATAGATTCAACACGTGGGGTCACGGAACCAAAAATGCCCCTGGGTCTTCAAGAATAACATGATCCAGAAGGAATTGGGATGATATGCGTATCCTCAGAATAGGAAGCATTTGAATATTTCCCCATTGATTTTAATGGTGAGGTCACGAAATTGACCCGACCTAAGGTCACCGATATCAAAAATCCGAGATAAACAAATTGTAGACCTACTATTACCCTTATGAAATTCTGAAAGTACCAAATCGATCGGCCAAACGCTGTGGCTGTGGTACGACCGCACACTTTTTGGAGGTGGGGTCACGTGACCTGGCCTGGTGACCTGACCTGAGATGACCCGTGGTCAATAATTTTACAATACGTGGGCAATTGATGCCTTAACAGCTGTGCCAAAAACGGAGGCGCTGCACGCAGCCGTTTTTTGTTATCCTCGAAAAACCTTAGGGTAGTCGTCTAAACGCCCCACCCCGGCACGGCGCGGGAAATCCGGACAGTCGATTCTCCGGGGCGGGCCGGGGTGCTAGTGCATTTTCAATGGAGGTCCACTGTCAGGACAGTGGATTTCACTGTCCTGGGACCCCACCCCTTTAACTGTCCTGGGACCGCTTTTATTCTCCATTTACGCTAACGACCTACCTTTGTACACAGAGGGCGCGCACGTGATACAATACGCGGATGACATTCAGGTGGCGGTCTCTGGTGGGACCCGCGACGTCGGCTCCCTGGTCCAGCTCATGGAACACAACCTGGCTTTGCTATCCCGGTGGTTTGGCAAAAATGGTATCAAAATCAACCTTTAAAAAAACTCAGTTCATCATCCTTGGCTCACAGCAAAACATCCAGTGCCTCCCTCCTGTCAACATTAGATTTATGGACGCCGACGTCGCCGGTTCCGCCACTGTCCTAAACCTGGGTGTTACACTCGACCAGCACATGACTTTTACCTCTCATGTAGACAGTGTGGTACAGCCATGCACCGGCATGCTCTGCGGCCTGAACCATAGCAGGCATAGTCTATCACAGTCAACTCCGCTGACGATTTTACAGGGGCTCGTCATCTCGCGCATTCGTTATTGTTTGGTAGTGTATGGCGTGTGCAACAGCACTCAGATGAAGCGTGTCCAGAAGTTGCTGAATTTTGCTGCCCGTGTTCTATCTGGACGTAGGAAGTTTGACCACATTAGTGTTGTACTCCACAGACTGAACTGGTTTACTGCAGAACACATGTATTTGTATCACGGTCTTAACTTGCTTAAGCGTATGATTTCAACTTCGGAGCCCGAGACCATTGCCGTTGACCTGATCACACGTGGTGACGTTCACCACCGTACCACCCGAAATGCGGACCATCTAGTCACGCCAGCGATCCGATCCGAGTCCGGCAGGCGTCGGTTCAAATACTCGGTGGTCACCGCGTACAACGCCTTGCCCTCAACAATCAGATGCCTACCAACAACACGCTTCAAAAATGAGCTGAGGAAACACCTGCTGATGAAACAGCGGAGCGGGGTCGGCTAGGTGTGACGAAGCGTGTGAGTGTTTATGCGTGTATTATGTGTCTGTGTGTGTATGTGTGTGTGTGTTTGTTTGTGTGTGTGTGTGTGAGCTGCGTATGTGTGACGACCACCATGACCAAATGTTTTGTCATATCGACATGGGGAACAGAATAGCCACAGCACAATGTGGATGTGCCTCATGATGTACAATACAAAAATACAAAATACAACTCGAAAACTAAAAGAGATAGAAAGACGCGAGAAAAAAAACACTCAAAAGCTCCCGACAGGCGCATTCGAAGATACGTTAAATGCGTTTTCCTGAAATCAATATTCAGGTCACCAGAGGTCACCAAAGTTCAGATTTTAAAGTTTTAGGACTTCACTCCAGAAACTATATCACATATCACCATATCATATCACAGGAACTATGATAGATAGGAATAAACGAAAAAAATCAATGGAAAGCTCTTGAAAATATAATTGCCAAGACGTTCTCAAATTTGAGCTCAAGTTAACAGTTTAGGCTCCAGAGCCCATGAAATGTCAAAAAGGTTAAAATAAAACGTTTATCTTGAATAGCGTTTTACCTAATAACGACAAGGCAATAATTTTGACGTCTTCGTGCTTGTCTCGTCAAAACTCTTCGCCTCATATTAGTGTTGACTTGGTCAGGTCAATATACAAATGTGACCTCAGGTCAAGGTCAAGTGGTGGTGACCAAAGAAAGTCATGTTGCATATGGGACGACGTGCCGCGACGAGACAAACACAAAGGTGTCAGTTTCACTTCTATATCGTCATTATGTCGATAGTTATTGACATAAAACTGTTGGTGACCTCGGATGACCTCGGCTGACCCTGTAGAGGTCATTGAACGAAAAATGCACCTAAGTCATCAATAACTTTCTATAATAACATGATCCAGAAGGAATTAGACTGCTATCTTGCGTCTCCTTAGAGTAGGAAGCATTTTAATATTTCCCCTTAGACTTATGATGGAGAGGTCACGAAATTAAACCGACTTTAGGTCGCTGATATAAAAAATCCAAGATAAACGAATTGTAGATATATGTGACCTAATGAAATCCTGTGAGTGTAAAACCGATCATCCGAAAACTGTGACTGTGGTACGACCACAAGTTTTTTTTTGGAAGGTGGGGTCACGTGATCTGGTCTAGTGACCTGACCTAAGATGACCCGATATTCTTTACATAATGCGCACAGTTGATGCACAAACAGCTGTGCCAAAAATGGCGGCGCTGCGCGTCGCCGTTTTTCCGCTATCCGCGAAAAACCTGAGGGGGTGTTTGCCGCCAAATTTTACCCCCCCCCCCCCCGGCACGGCGCTAGTTAAAATATAGGGATGATGTGAGCATACAGCCAGGTGTAAGGGTATTCATGTGAAGTAAAAAGCTGGGGTCATTTTTGTACGTGCCACTTTTGGTCGGGGCCACTCAAAGCACTTTTGCCACCCCTGCGCTTTGGAGACCCATGTTTGTATTTATCCATCGTGTTTTGTCTGTGTTGCTTCTAAAGCACTTATTCTTCAACGCAATGACCGATGCGTGTGTTGTTTTGAGATGAGCTACCGAGTCGTATCGTATTATACATCGGGACATGATTCGTCGATTCCGATCTCTTGTGATGTGAAACAAGACGAATTATTGTCTGGTCGGTAAAATAAAATCCGAGTTTATCTTCACTCTCTGTTGGGGATATGACAAATACAGGATTTAAAAATAGCAGGCGTCTTTGTTACTACCAGAACAGTGGTTGTCTGCGTGAATGTTATGATTATTTACCTGGCAATTAATCTTCACCCTGGTGGGGGTCGAGACTAGCGGGAAAACGGCGGCGTGCAGCACGGCGGTTTGGCGGCACAGCTGTTGGGCATCAATTACCCACATTGTGTGAAGGTGTTGACCTCAGGTCCTCTCAGGTCAGGTCACCAGGTCACGTCAAGCGACCTTAGCTCCAAAAATGTGTGTGGTCGTGCCAAAGCCACAGTGTTTGCCCCAGATATTTGAAACTTACAGGGTTTCATAAGGTCATAAGTACCTACAATTCGTTTATCTTGGATTTGTTTTGTTGCATCGGTGATCTAAGGTCAAGTCAATTTCATGACCTCCTCATTATAAGTCAATGGGGAAATATACAAATGCTTCCTATTCAGAGAATATGCATTAGAGCAGGTCAATTCTTTCATAATCATGTTATGTTAGCTCATTCTTGATGACCCAGGTGCAATTGTTGCTCATTAACCTATGCAAGGTCACATGAGGTCATCTGAGGTCACCAGCGCTTGTTTGCCAATAACTCTTGATAAAATAAAGATAGAGACGTGCGACTACCGAATGACACCACTGTGTTTGTCTCGTCGAGTCGCGTCGCCCCTTATGCAACATGACCTATCTGGGTCACCAAATGACCTTGACCGGAGGTCAAATTTTGAAGTTGACCTAACCCGTTCACCGTCTTGACGAGGCAAAGACGACGGTGTTAAAATTATTGCTCTATGTTCAACCGATAGCAAGCTATTCACGATAAAAAACGTTTGGGAAGAAAATGATCGTGACATTTGGTGACATCTGGAGCCCAAATTATCTACCTGAGCCAGGTGAGGACACTAATGAATATTTAATTTGTCATGAGCTTTCGTTTGCTTTTTCCGTTTGTTCCTAGCTATCATAATTCCCGAGATATTAGGGGGTTGCTTGAGCAAAGTACTTGGCAAATTTGACTTTGATGGCCTCTGGTGACCTCAATATTGACCTGAGCAAACACATTACCGAAGTAACTTCGAATGTCCTTTTCGAGAGCTTTCGAATACTTTTTCTGCGTCCTTCTAGCCTTTTTAGTTTTCGAGTTAGTGGTGGGTCATTTTGGTTACCCCTCCCACCACCAGGGCGAAGTTGTCTCAGAGGCCCACCGGGGCGCGGGTTCAATTTTCAGTTACACATCGCTGACATTTAACGTCCGTCGTGCCAGGGCGGGGTGGTGGTGGGGGGGGGGGGGGGCGTTTGTAAGCTCCTTGGTTTTTCGGGGATAGCGGAAAATACGGCGGCGCACAGAGCCAGCGTTTTCGGTACAGCTGTTTGGGCATCTCAATTATTCACATTGTAACCAATTTGTTACCTCGGGTCATCTCAGGTTCAGGTCACCAGATTACGTCATGTGACCCTACCGGCCACCTCCAAACGAAAATATTTACGGTCGTGCTACAGCGGCAGAGTTTTTGACTGAGGAGCTTGACACCCATAGGATTCAATTAGGTGGCAATTACCCACACTTCGTATACCTCGGAATTGTTTGATATCGGCGACCATGTTTTCGCAAAAACCCTATGTAAAAATGATATGTAGAATTAAGATAGAGACGTGAGATCGGAGATCGACACCATTGTGTTTTTCTCATCAAGACGTTCATGCAATGTACAACATGATCATGAGTTATCATTATCATGATCATGAGATCATGATATCGAAATACTTTGGTCTGAGATCAAATTCGCAATTTGAACAAATTAAATTATCTTTGACATAGTTCAGAGCGCCTTGCCAAGACAAACACGATGCCGCTTAAATCATTCGCCGATCTGTATTACATATTCTATGTATATAGAATGTAGAAGATTCTAGATATATTATATGTAGATAGAAGGTTATTATCACCAAAGCAGCCTGTTTAATCTTCAGTGATTTCTGGAACCTTAGCTGTTAACCTGACCTAAAATATAAGGAAACGTCGGAGATTACACTTGTCAAAAGCTTTCGATTGTCAGTTTGGTCCTAGCAATGTTAGCTTCCAAAATATTTGGGAGTTTTTGGGTCAAAAGTCCTAAAATGTGAAAAATTTGTCCTTTGATGGAAAGACACCTCTGTTTCAAACACGAGGAGTAGGTTGATGATGTCTACAGGTTTGCTGCACGACGCCAAATATGCATATTAGCCGTTTTCACGAAGGATTATTGCGCTGAGAATGAGAAGATTCTGAAAGTTTCTGGAAAGTTATGGTATATAAATATAAGTCTTAGTATATTATACATTCTAAGAAATAAATGACTGCTTTAGGCGATATTATCATTATTCAATAGTTATGGAAAATGTATAGAGCTCATTACAAGTTTATGATACAAAATTGACAATTTGCAAAGAACATATGCGTCTAAAGTCCATTCGTTCAGTTTAGCACACTGTCATTTTTTCCTCAGTTTCCACCGGCGGTTTATTGCATATTCAATCGTTCAGTCATTCATACATCATCGATCATTCAGTCATCAATCATATGGATCACATTTCGACACATGACACATTTTCAGTGCGTGCGTGCGTGCGTGCGTGCGTGCGTGCGTGCGGGCGGGCGGGCGTGCGTGCGTGCGTGCGTGCGTGCGTGCGTGCGTGCGTGCGTGCGTGCGTGCGTGCGTGCGTGCGTGCGTGCGTGCGTGCGTGCGTGCGTGCGTGCGTGCGTGCGTGCGTGCGTGCGTGCGTGCGTGCGTGCGTGCGTGTGTGTGTGCGTGTGTGTGTGTGTGTGTGTGTGTGTGTGTGTGTGTGTGTGTGTGTGTGTGTGTGTGTGTGTGTGTGTGTGTGTGTGTGTGTGTGTGTGTGTGTGTGTGTGTGTGTGTGTGTGTGTGTGTGTGTGTGTGTGTGTGTGTGTGTGTGTGTGTGTGTGTGTGTGTGTGTGTGTGTGTGTGTGTGTGTGTGTGTGTGTGTGTGTGTGTGTGTGTGTGTGTGTGTGTGTGTGTGTGTGTGTGTGTGTGTGTGTGTGTGTGTGTGTGTGTGTGTGTGTGTGTGTGTGTGTGTGTGTGTGTGTGTGTGTGTGTGTGTGTGTGTGTGTGTGTGTGTGTGTGTGTGTGTGTGTGTGTGTGTGTGTGTGTGTGTGTGTGTGTGTGTGTGTGTGTGTGTGTGTGTGTGTGTGTGTGTGTGTGTGTGTGTGTGTGTGTGTGTGTGTGTGTGTGTGTGTGTGTGTGTGTGTGTGTGTGTGTGTGTGTGTGTGTGTGTGTGTGTGTGTGTGTGTGTGTGTGTGTGTGTGTGTGTGTGTGTGTGTGTGTGTGTGTGTGTGTGTGTGTGTGTGTGTGTGTGAGGGGGGACACCATAAAATGTGTGTGCGTGTGGGGAGGGGGGTAAACCCCCCTGTTTTCAAAAGTGTATGTGTGTGGGGGGGGGGGGTCACCCCCCTGTGTGAGGGGGGACACCATAAAATGTGTGTGCGTGTGGGGAGGGGGGTAAACCCCCCTGTTTTCAAAAGTGTATGTGTGTGGGGGGGGGGGGTCACCCCCCCCCCCTTTCTACGACGCCCCTGGCTGTGCTACTTCTCACAGATGGCCGCCTCCAATTCTGATGACGTTTTCACAGCCCGAAAATGAAAAAGATCGATGAAAAATGATTGCAAGATTACGGGAAATTCTGAGCGTTTGAGCTCCAAGAACTTCGGTTTTCAGAAGTTTTCGGTAACTAAATGCCTTCAGTGATGCTTGTTATGACACTCATCCAAAGTTCCCGTAATGGTTTAGAAAGCATCCGTTGGAAATGTCGCCTGTGATCACATCACCACCTAGCGCCTGTCGGCCGGGGGAGGATCACTGCTACCTGCGCCTGTTGTCCGGCGGAGGATCGCTGCTACCTGCGCCTGTTGTCCGGCGGAGGATCGCTGCTACCTGCGCCTGTTGTCCGGCGGAGGATCGCTGCTACCTGCGCCTGTTGTCCGGCGGAGGATCGCTGCTACCTGCGCCTGTTTTCTGGCGGATAATCGCTGCTACCTGCGCCTGTTGTCCGGCGGATTATCGCTGCTACCTGCGCTTGTTGTCCGGCGGAGGATCGCTGATACCTGCGCCTGTTGTCCGGCGGAGGATCGCTGCTACCTGCGCCTGTTGTCCGCCGGAGGATCGCTGCTACCTGCGCCTGTTGTCCGGCGGAGGATCGCTGCTACCTGCGCCTGTTTTCCGGCGGAGGATCGCTGCTACCTGCGCCTGTTTTCCGGCGGAGGATCGCTGATACCTGCGCCTGTTGTCCGGCGGAGGATCGCTGCTACCTGCGCCTGTTGTCCGCCGGAGGATCGCTGCTACCTGCGCCTGTTGTCCGGCGGAGGATCGCTGCTACCTGCGCCTGTTTTCCGGCGGAGGATCGCTGCTACCTGCGCCTGTTTTCCGGCGGATAATCGCTGCTACCTGCGCCTGTTGTCCGGCGGAGGATCGCTGCTACCTGCGCCTGTTGTCCGGCGGAGGATCGCTGCTACCTGCGCCTGTTGTCCGGCGGAGGATCGCTGCTACCTGCGCCTGTTGTCCGGCGGAGGATCTCTGCTACCTGCGCCTGTTGTCCGGCGGAGGATCGCTGTTACCTGTACCGGTTATTCCGCGTCATGACAAGACCCCGTCGGTTACGGCGACACAGTGCTTGCTATAAACAGAATTTACATCGTTTTTTACTGGTATGAAACGGCAACTGTTCGCGTTGCAGCCATGTCGTGACGTTAATTTAAGCGCCTACGTAATTCATTTTAGGATGACTGGGACTGATAAAGTAATCATTGAACTTCCCGGGTGTCACGCCGACCGCATCGTTGCGTGCAAGTGAATATGAAGGAAAATAAGAAAATAACCAGACAACTACCCAGTAGCTCCTTTTAAAATGCATATTTATAAAAACAAATTGAGTCGTTTGAGACTTCGAGGAAAAGATTGTCACTACATAAGAAGAGATTCAACATTTTACAAATAAGGAATAACAAGAAGTTCATATTCCTGATTTTCCAAGTGGCATGCGAATATTAAGCTTACTTTAAATAAAATGTCTCAAAGCTCAGGCTATATTCCAACAACAAAACCAGCTCTTTTCCCAAATGTTAAACAAAGGGCAACAAAATATTGATATGAAGTATGAAAAACCAGTAAAACGCCTTTTTGGGCGATGACCGAGCGGGCGGGCTCTGGTAAAGCTAAATTAAGTTGTATTAAATTGTGCACGATCTCCTTTCTCGAATCCCGCCAAAAAGGAGTACGTCCTGAGCGCTGCATGCTTCATCGTATAAATTAATGCTTAGATTAATAATGCCATTTTTGATCAAAAATTATTTTTGTTCATTTTGACATTTGCGTGTGCCACGCGCTGTGGGTCCCCTATCAGAACGCAACATACCAAAATCAAAATTGATGTGATGGTCCTATCCAATGGTGAAAACCTGATTTCAATCAGAGCAGTGGTTGCAAAGTTATTAGCTTCCGAAAAGCGTCTGTATGGCCGGGTCGGGCCGGGTCAAATGTACATTTGTCTAGTACGTTGACGAGACGCTTCGCGAGACTCCCACGGGCGCTTCGCGTCCGCTCGGTAATTAACAGTTGTTTTTATACCTAAGCCATTGGCATTACCATGAAATTACTTAAAGCCATCGTTAGCAATCAAGACATGAATTTATCGATAACATGGCTCAACTATGCCAGTGACCCGTGGGCGAGGTACCTTTTGTTTTCAGATCGTCAGCACCCTGTGTAATCACTACTTTGCCCGCTGACTATACTCAATGTATAGTGCAAAGTTTATTCTGCTTCATGCATGGGTTTCGGTCCCTCAAATTTGTAGCGTTTGAACATTTGAGCAGTAGCAATTGAACATCAGTAGGCATTTTCACTTGCCTCTACCTTATAAGTTATAGTGATTAACACAAACAATATATCACACTGTAAAAAAAACTCAGGGATGCACAACTCGAATACATATGGGAGCAATTAATGTCCATGAATAACGTGCATATGCGCGTATTTTCAAATAATGTATACAAATAGTAAATACAAATACACATATTCCTCAAGTTTTGTCTAGTTCGACGCTGTATCTAGTTTATCTAGTTCGACCCTTCGACGCTGATAAGTCCACAAAACGTAAAACGAGTGCGGTTCGGCTCTTTGGGATGTTTACATGAGTAGCAATACCTTTATTGAAATCAAATGTACCTTCAGTGCATACTACATCTTCTAAATTCAGACAGAAGTGTCATAAATTTGCATCGTCACTGTCTATCCACTCTTCAAGAATCCGAAGAAAATGCTTAAAGGTAATAAATAGGTCACCTTGGAAGTTGTCTTGGAATTTGGATATACGGGATATTTCGAGCTGAAAAAACGAATATGGCATTTGTTTGGACGTTAGATGGATATCCGTCGAAGAGTTTCAAGTTGCATGCCTCGATTGGGGCACGAAACAGCCGAACAGCGTCTTCTAAAAGGGCCCCTTTTAGAAGAAGCTATGTCGTGCCCAGATCTACTACCACGACACTAGTACGGTGTCGAAATTACTTAGCGTAGCGAGGTCATTATTTCACCATAACCCGTTTTTCGATCTGCTCTACAAATCTGCTATCTCAGTTAAAAACCCCATGTTAAAGGTGAACTATTCCCTTTAACCCGACACTGACTAGGGTGCGAATATAGCCCCCCCCCCCCCTGAAGAACTTTCGCAATAGCTAAAAAAAAACAATGGCGCTATCAACGTGAAACTTTTGGTACCTTCTTCTACATACATTTTACGGCTTCTGTGCAGAAATAAAGCAATTTCG